>LPNX011158880.1:208200-251501 GCA_001517045.1 Pseudotsuga menziesii | reverse complement strand
TATATAATACCTCTATTTTTTTGTGAGCCTTTGTTGTTTCTCCCCCTTTCTTGCCACAAAATATTCCTTATTTTTGTTGTGGCTATTGCTTTTGTTACCTTTGCCTCTACCTCTTGATCTTTCTTTGCCTTTGTCTCTTCGAATAGAAACCCAAAACTTGAATGCATTTTCTAGAGAGGAATCATCATTCCTCTTTATTATAGATTCATGGGATAGAAGAGATCCCAATAGATCATCTAGGATGACTCAAATAATCATATTCTTTTCTAGTTGTAACCATCACCTCAAACTTTTTGGGTAGGGTTTTGAGAACCTTTTTAACTACCTTCTGATTTTCTATACCTTCACGAGATATATTTAATTTATTTACAATGGTCATGACCTAACTCATATATTGATTTATTGATTCTCACTCTTTCATATTTAGACTTTCAAAATCCCTTCTCAAATTGTATATTTTTATGACATTTATCGTGGTGGTGCATTGATAATTGGTCTCCAAGATATACCAATCATCCTTTTCAAACTTTGCAACTGAGATCTTCAGAAAGATGGTGTCATCCAAATAATTTTTTATGAGATGCAATGCTATTGCTTTTTTGGTTTTGTGTTCTTTTAATTGATTCTTCTAGGAATTTTTCAAGGATTGATCGACTACACCATCAACTCGATTTGGGATACATATTCCCTAATATCATGAGCATGCAATAACATATTCATTTTAATCGATCAAACTTTCTAATTTTCCCTATGAAAATGGGAATCTGCGCAAAACTAAAAGGCTACTTGAGGCCACTTTAACCTTTAAACAATAATTTTGCTTACCCTTCTTACAAATAACTAGTTTGGTAATCCTTCTAGGTGAAGGAGAAGGATAGGTTCACATAGGCCTCAATGGATTAGTCTTCCAGGAAGTTGAGGAATCAATGGGACCAATATCAGGACTAGAAGAATGCTTCAAAGAAGGAAAATAATTCATTCCACTGGGATAGCCCTGATGCCACTCTTAGGATTAGTAGGTAAGATGTTACACAAACTCTAGGAAGGTTGATCAATGATGCGACTTTGGGAAATCTGAGACAACCATGAAATTATGAGGTTTCTCTCTTTGTTCTATGTACAAATTCCTTTTATTTATATATTCCATACAGTCACACCCTTCCATTGGGTCTACCCATGATCGAAAAATAAATATGGAATTTCATAGGTGAGAGCTAGGTGGTTGTGACTTTACCTATGCTTACCCATGACTGAGAAAAAAAACCACGACCAGAGTCGTACCCTGCATGTCATAAAATAGTATAGCATATTTATCTAAACTTAAATAACGTATATTCATCATTGAGCATGCACTAAGTTATGAAAAAGGTCGATACAAACCTCTCAACCCTAAAAATATTTGGTTTTGAAGATGGACTAATGCTACTCACATATGATAGGCTTACCTATGTAGGATCACTTTTCCTAAGGAAGGATTTATTGCTTTTTAAAAACATACTTTAGTTGTATCCACATATTAATGGCATTTTCATGTGTACTTACTATTAAACATCTTAGAACTACTCTCTAATAGCCTTTTGGAAGAAGGATTTTAATCTCTTAGTGATTTCATGAATGCTAACATTTTCATTATATTAACCTACATACACTAACCACATTTAATCATATTATGCTAGTTTATAGATGTTTTCTACCCAAATATAATCTATGGGAGTACAAAGATGATGAATAAAATGAAACATCCAAATGTCAATTAACTCAATGAGGAGTTTGAAAATAACATTTTGAGGCTCCAAATGCTTCTAGCAAATCATATATTGGAATTTTTTATCCACCCCATGTCTGAACTTACCAAATCTCTTGATGCCTTTCAAAGATGATTGGAAGTTCAGAAATTCCAAATGTCCTAAAAGTTTTATGGAAAATTTTACCTTAGTAATTTTAATTCATATCACAGATATTTAAAAGAGTGTTGAAATTTAAAAAATAAAAAGTACCCTAAAATATTTCAATATATTTTCAATATTTTGAACTTTTGAGAACGCTTGAAGTTTTTAGATCTTTCAAATACACATTTTGAGAAAGGCTCAAAATTAAACTTTAGAGGAGATTCGAAAGGTTGAAATAAAATAAATTGAACACATGTTTGGAAGCTTCTCCAAGAAAAAAAAAATGAAAACCACTTTGTTAGGATTAACTAATACTCCCTTTTCCCACATAGTCTATCTGTGACCATTCATAGATGTTGTAGGCATATGACCAAAGACATCATTGTGAATTAGATATAATGTGGAGGAATCTCTTGTTGCCTTCCCAATATCATATCTTTTCTTTGGATGCTTCCGTACCAAGCAACCGGTGCACACTCCAGAATTTTTGAAGAGAGGCAATCCGTCTACCATCTTTTCATTATGAAACTGTTGGAGATACTTGAAGTTCAAGTGGCCAAATATTTCATGCCACAACTTTCTTGTGTTATTGGGATGAGTCAATAAGGCACTCAGATATGAATTAGGAAGAAATTTATAGAACTCATATGCCTTGAAGGAATGATTGGCAACTCCTTTCGCTATCAGATTTCTAGTAGAGACTTCAGACATCTCCACTGTGTCATAATCAAATGCGACTCTCTTGGGAGATCCATTATGTGTCATCTAGTAAACAAACAACATGTTTGTTTCCAAGGAGGTAACATAGAGAACAATTTAGAACTCTCCATTCTCAACATTAATGGAACCTTTCCTAACAATCGAGACTTGTGAATCATATCCCATATGTATGTTGTTAAATTTGTGAACCATTGATCTACAGGAAAATATGAAAATTGTAGGAAGGGAATTATGTAGTGGAATAATCAAAGAGAATGTACATTGAACAAAAAATTCATGCCACAAATTTTAGATAAATCAAACAATAATTGCTCAGATAATCAGACTTATTAGCTAACTCCATTGTGTCTAAATCATTGTTGGATCTCACTAGTCTAACTCTGGATGTCTAGATCAGTCTACAATCAGTTAACCGATGATGTATTCTTCATGCAATGACTCTCTAGATGAAATCCTCTCATATAGTAGGGACATTTATCCTTCTCGAATTTGTTCTTTTTCTTGGAACTTGAGGCTCTAACAGAAGATTGTTGATTCTCCTTTGTATTTGAATCAGTGTTTTTGGTCTCCTTCCCAATGTGTTTCCCTCTTGATTTCACATCGTTCGATTCTCCAACTAAGAGTGCTTGATTCTCGGATGTTTGAATTATTTCCATCCGAATCAATTTGTCTTGCTCTTGTATCAAAGACTCAACAAAAGAATCTATAGAAGGTATCTTCCAATTTGGAATGGAAACTCTTACAGAATGGAATGTAGAGACAAAGACTGAGAAATTTGAGCCAATATTTCTCAGAACTGTCAGGACAAGCTGCTCAATTTTCCTCTTTATCCCACATTGTTTGCATTGTAGTACTAGAGCTCTGTATTTTGAAAATAATTGCTTAATAGTCTCGAAACTGTTGGCTTGTAGTGAAAGTAGTTCATTCTCCAAAATATGGACTATAATCTCATCTTGTTTCCCAAACAAAGATTCAATATTGTCACATTCTTCTTTAGGAGTTGTGAGTCCCTCAAGGTGAGACAGAAGATACCTCGAGATATGGATGCACATGAATATGAAGGCTTCGTCTAGATGATTCAAAAACTTCAATTTCTCAACATACTATTGGGGATAAAATTCTCTTCCCATTATCATCCTAAACAGTCCCTTGTTGTGCAAGGACATCTGCATATTTTCCCTCCAATAAATGTAAATGAAGGGTATAAGGATTTTCGGTGTATGAGCAGAAGAATTCTCCATTTCGTTGTATGTTAATCAGTCAAATATTTTAAGAAGCTATGCAAGTACCTGCAAAATATCACTACAAAACAAGCCAATTCACAATCATATGTTAGTTCAATCCTTTCCACCTCGACATGTGCACTTTTTCATATTCTTTCACACATGGATACAATTATCTAGACAGAATTCAGAGGGAGCAATGCTATGATTCCGGGAATTATGTGGAAACTCGGCTGCCTCTGGTACACAATGGAGGTTTCCAAGGTTTGATCTTAGCCTAAACAAGGCTATGATACCATGTTAAAATTGAGAAACATAGATCTATAAGATATGATGAGAGCTATTGGAAAGGAATTATGCAATGGAATAATTAAGATCAATATACACTGGGCAAATAATTTATGACACAATTTTCAGATAAATTAGACAAGAATTCCTTAGATAATAACAACATTAATATTCATTCATTAATCAATAATATAATGATTATACAATAAATATAATTTGAATGCTAAATATAGGATTCAAATCTATCAGATCTAACTGACTGATTAGCTATCTCAGTGTGTCTAAATCCCTCTTGGAGCTCACTAGTCTAATTACGGATGTCTAAATCAGTCTACAATCAATTAAATAATGAGGTAGGTGGGAAAAAGGTGCCACACTCACTACATGATGCAAAACTGGTGCTAGGCTAACTGATAGTGATCTAAGTTATTGTAGTTGGAGGTTAACTTAGCATAATTGCTTACCTACCACAACCAACTAATGGAGGTTGTTGGTGGCACTCAGAGTGGGCTCCTATAATGTAGGGATTGGTCTCATAGGCACGTAAAATCATGAATGCACATGTAATAAGGTGTAGATAACCTCTATATGTGTCCCCCATACTCTAGTACAGTGATAAAAAACTTACTAAGTTAGGAAATATGACCAAATAGACTATATTGGACAAAGGAGGATTAATTAATCCTAACATATGCTTGGTCCTCCAAAGAGATCCAGAGAAGTGGAGGATCCTTTAGAGCCAACAATGTGGTTGGAATCTCCTGAATCAATCAAATATGCGTTTGACTAAGTGAAGCTTTCTTTCAAACAATCTCTCATGTTCATCAGTCTGGTTTCCAACTTCAGACTTCTTTGCACCTTGAGGAAGGGAAATGTTGTTCTATTCAAGGAGTTTAGAAATATGGTCAATGGTATTATTTATACACCAACTTTCTAGATGAAATACTGTCATGTAGTAATAGAATTTAGCCTTTTCAAAGTTCTTGTTTTTGTTTTTCTTGGAACCAGAGGCCCCATCTAAAGGATTCTACTTACCATTGGGATTTGAATCGATATTCTTATTCTATTTCCCTCTTTGCTTCCCTTTTTCTTGCACATTATTAGAGTCTCCAGCTAAGAGAGCCTGATTCTTGGAGGCTTTGAGCACTCCCATCTTAATCAGCTTATCTTGTTCCTAGGTTAGTGATTCTGTGAAGGCATCTAGGGATGGAATTCACCAATTTGGAGTGGTTGTCCTCCTAGAGTGGAAAGTAGATACAAAAACTAAGAACTCTAAGTAAATGTTACTCAGAATTAAGAGCACCAATTGATCACCCTTCTTCTCAACCCCACACTACTTACTTTGCATGACTAGGGATTTGAATTTTGAGAAGAACTATTGTATTGTCGAGAAGTTATTGGGTTGTAGTGCATCAACTCATTCTCAAGGATATGGCCCATCATCTCATCATGTTTGAAAAACAAGGATTCAATCTTATCCCATACTTCTTTCGGAGTCATGAGTCCCTCAATATGGAACAAAAGCTTCCTAGAAATGTGGATGCACATGAATAAAAAATCTTAATCAAGCTCATTTAGATACTTTGACTTTTCAATATATTGTTGTGGTTTGACTTCGTTTCCCATGGTGTTCCTATACTAGCCTATATAGACCCTTGTTGCACAATACCATCTACATATCTTCCCTCCAATCAAGGTAATTGAAGAGTGTAAGGATCCTGGAGTAAGAGCAGCTAAATTCTCCATTTCAAAACTATATTGTTCAACGATTCTTTAAGAAATATTTGAATATACCTACAGAAACACTGCAAAACACTTCAATTCGCTAACATGTCAGATCAAACACTCTCCACTTCGACATGTTCACTTTTTCTGAGTACATCACAACTTGATACACTTCTCTAGGCAGAATCCAGAGGGAGCAACGCACTTATTCTAGGAATTTTGTGGAAACTCAATGGATTCTGGTGCAATCATTGAAGTTTGTGAGGTTTGTTGCTGGCCTGAACATAGGATCTTATACCATGTTAAATTTAGGAAACCATGGATCTTCATGCTTGAATGAAAGCAATCTAAAAGGAAGGTTGCAGAAGAATTAACGATTCAACGTAAAATGATCAATGGATTCATTTTAGAAATTTCACACACATGAGACAAGAATTGGTCAGAATATCATTAAATCAATGATCATTGATGTATGTGTAATACAATAGTCACACAATAAGAATAATTTGAATTCCTTTTGGAGGATTCGAATTCACTAAATCAAACTGACTCATGCGCTAACTCAGTGTGAGAAAAATCAACATTCGAGCTCATTAGTGCAACTCCGGATAATTAATTTTGTAACAAGATAAGATGATTCATATGGGAGTGCTCAAATCCTCCAAGAATCGGGCTCTCTTAGTTGGAGACTCTAAGAATGCGCAAGAAAAAGGGAAACAAAGAGGGAAAGAGAAGAAGAATACTGATTCAAAGCCCAAGGATAAGCAGAATCCTTCAGATGGAGCCTCTCGTTCCAAGAAAAACAAAAACAAGAAGTTTAGAAAAATATAAATGCTCTTACTGCACGAGAGGATTTCATTTAAAAAGTCATTGTATGAAGAAGTCATTGACCAAATGTCTAAACTCCTTGAACATAACAACATTGCCCTTCCTCAAGGTGCAAAGATGTCTGAAGTTGGAGATCACTCTGATGAACATGAGAGATGCCATGCTTTGAAAACATGCTTCACTTAGTCAAAGGCCTATCTAATTGATTTAGGAGCTTCCAACCACATGGTTTACTCCAAATAATCCTTCTTTAGATCTCTCTAGAGGACCAAGCATACATATGGGAGATAATTCACAAATCCCAACTATTGGGAAAGGTTCTGTTAGCATTGTTTTTCACCCCTTATGAGATGATGAATAAGGAAAAATGGAGCGATAACATCCAAAAATGCATGAAAATTTCCATTTGTAGGCTGGCCGAAAACTATGCTAAAGGGAACGACATTCTGATGATGGTGATCAGAAGGTGAACCAAATCAACGGATAAGATATTTTTCACAAATATCACATGCACAGTCCAAATCGTCATTGTTTTTTGCGGAATGAGCTTAAAGAAACCACAATTTTTGAGGGCCAAGATCAACAAGGGACAAATCAATGAACAAGGTTAATTCTGCCAGACCAAAGTGCTCGTGGAAATTTCAGCTTTCAAATCCGCAAAATAGGTAAAAGGGGAGTAAAGTCGAATGGTATGGATCGATCCAAAGAAAGATCTACGGTGGGTGTTTTCTTTGCGGATGGATCAAGCACAAGGAAAAACACCCAGGTGACTCATGAAATACGACCTCCCTTTACACGTGGATGATAAATATCAAGGGCGTCCATATTAAATAGATGGAAATGTTTCTGTCCATTAAAGGTTGCAGAAAGGTCAGTACAATCTGTTCATTCCGAAGGGATCCTGCCGACGATATATTCCTAAACAAGTGTTCAATGGGTTGAAATGACATGTACTCAAACACCACGATGCCATTGAAACATTCATGTAGGTAAGAATCATCTCCATTGTAGCAACAACCCTCATGAACCCAAAAGTTCACTGCATTGCACGTATGCAAATCAGGGAAAGATGATGATAGTTAGGATACAGAAGGTTGGTATGGCCTCTACACAAAGTGAGAAGACGTGGAAAAAGAGAATCATTCTGATATCGTCACCAGCAGGGACGAAAAGGCAAGGAATGTCAAGTCCATGTACCATGGGCTAGATGGGAAACAATGCGGGATAGCTCCAAGGGTCTTTTCTGCAGCTAGTATTTTAACACCAAAGCAGAGGAGACATCCTGACTAGATTTTTAGCAGGAAGAAAGGATCCCAAACCCAAGTGCCCATGCGTGTTATCAATATGATACTCGACAATGAAGTGTGCGAAGGTGCTGATGGGGTCATCGTCATGTCTAATTTTCCATCTCTTTATAAACTCCATACTTTAGAGCCATCGAGAGACAAAGATGGAGTAAATGTGGAATAGAATAGAAGGTGGTGGAATGTAGTCTACTAATAATTTTGGGAAGTTTAGAGAGGGTCTATGATCGTCATCTGGTTTGAAAAGCTCATCTGTCGAGGAATATTATTGGTGGGCGAGCATATCTCCATGCATTTCCCTAGTTTTTGTACCGAAAAGGCTCCAATAATCAGGGTAGGGAAGTTCATTGTATTAGAAGATCCTTCCAACAGTAGCAAGGTCATGGAAAGGATGTTCATCGCATTAGATGGACCTCCCGGGCCTGGTAATGGAATTATTATCTTAATAGAAGGCCACACCCCCATAGGCATAGTGCCTGGAATTTCCTGTCCAATGAGCATCCCTCTGAAGCCTCCAGACAGGGTTGCGATCTCCATAATATCAGCACGTGGTGACCATTTGTATTGGTGACCATTTGGAGCAGATGTTCATGCTAGAAGAGAAGGTGTACAAAGTATTCATCACCATATTTATGAATTCCATGTGCCAACTTTATCTAGGGTGGTGATGAAGTTAGGAATATGTCGTGCCATGCAACCTACAGAAAGATCCTCCTCCTAGGAGGAAAGAAACATAAGAACGACAAACCTCCTCAAGGACCTATCACTGTCATAAGTAGTGTGGCCCTTCTTCAAATCCCCTCGAATAACAATGTTACCAGGAGAGAGGGGGTGAGGGGGAAGGATGAGCACATAAGGAACAAAAACCTTATTTCCAATTATAAGCCCATTCAGAAAGGTGCCTTTGAGCACAAAATGAACACAAATATTCCTAGAAAGAAAGGGACACATTGAGGACCCAACATGAAGGAAAATGGTTCGAGCCAAGTCCACTACACACCACTAAGGAATGTCCACAACCATTGTTTTCAAGGCAAACAAACCTGAGACCATAAACGTTGTGCTGCCAATAAGACCAACATGCATATTTGCTCCATAATTTTTTGTTTAATATATGTAAACCGTGGCAGAGATGCCATGTTCTAGTTTGTTAGAGTTTTGATCATGATTGTAACTAGCTTCTTGCACTGTTTCAAGGTTAGTATCGGGGGCCTAAATCACTATAAAAAGACTCCCCATTGAGGGATAAAGGGTCGTTGGTTTTGGTCAGAATATAAGAGATTTTTGGTTCTTATGTAATTTGAACCACCTTTAATACAAGAAACAGAGCTGGATGTCGGCCTTTGGATGTAAGAATTCCTGTGTGTTTCCTAGTTGCAGTATGTGCTTTTCTTCTCTTACGTGAATGTACTTCCTGTTTTCCTCCTTACATTATGTTTTCTTCGCATCCTTAACATAGTGTATAACATTTTAGAATTCATGTCCCCATGCTATGGCCACTTTTTTGGATGCCCACCAAACATTTCTTCCAAATTCGGCACGGAATTCATCCTTGTGATGCTCCACGTCGATGGGATGTCATCGTTCCTCATTTATCACTAGACCCTAACATATTGATCATGACCGAAATGCTATCTTTCACTTGCAGACATTATCTGTGCAGACTGCTCTGCGTTTCCTGGTATTTTGTGACTCCATTTCCCAATATATCATACCTTGTTTCCACCACCAACCTAAGAAAAATTACTCTATGACAATATAATATGGACTTGCTATGTATTTGTGAGAGATCCCTCTCTAGAAACGGGGAAACCAACTCCCTTTTCTAAAGTGGTTCTGCTGTTACCTCGAGGTTCACCTTCTTGCAACCTTGGGCGTGATTCTGGGTGCTAACAAGTTCCATTAAAGTTGAGCATGGACAGTTCCAAAATGTGTTATATGTTCCCTCCCTAGAAGCAAACTGGTTTTCTATTTGCCAGATGAAACATACGAGCTCTCCTAAGAGAGCCACATTTGATTCTGGCACAATGGATATCTTTGAAGTCTCTAGTGGAAATATGATAGGGAAAGGAGTTGATAATCATGCCTTTAACGCGTATTATTTTTCTAAATTTATTCCTAATTCATATCCAAGTGCCTTATTGAATCATGCCAATAACACAAGCAAGTTGTGGCATGAAATATTTGGCCACCTAAACTTCAAGTATCTCCACCAGTTGCACAATGAAAAAATGGTAGAGGGATTGCCTCTCATGAAAACTTCTAAAGGAGTGTGCACTAGAAACTTGGTAGGGAAGCATCCAAAGAAAAGATATGAGATTGGGAAGGCAACAAGAGCTACCTCTACATTAGATCTAATTCATAGTGATGTCTCTAGATTGATGTCTACAAAATCTATGAATGAATCCTTATATTTTCTGACCTTCATTGATGACTATTCAAGGTATTGTTGGGTATACTTTATGAAGCAAAAATCTAAGGTATTTGAGACCTTCAAAGTATTTAAATCCTTGGATGAGAACACTCTCGAAAAGAACATAAAGGAAATTAGATCTAATAATGGAGATAAGTATTCCAAAAGAGAATTCCAGAAGCTTTTTGCATCAACATGCATTCAAATGCAACACTCAGACCCATACACACCACAATAGAATGGTGTAGCTGGGAGGAAGAACATATCCTTGAAAGAGATGGCTACATGCCTTCTAGAAGTAAGAAACCTTCCTCCTTATATGTGGGATGAGGTAGTCAATTTTGCTTCGTATATACAGAATAATGTGCCCCACAAATAAGTGATTGGGGCTACTCCTTTCAAAGCACATAAGGGACATAAGCACAATGTCTCAAATCTGAGAGTTCTTTTATCCAAGGCTTGGGACATAATTCCTACTGACAAGAGGAAATCCTTCCAAGCCCAAATTAGTTAATGCATACTGCTGGGATATACAGGTGATGCTAAGGCATACAAATTGATGGAACTTGCAACCAACAAGTTCTTCATAGAGCGCCATGTGCAATTTGAAGAAGATTAGGTGCATGATCCACAACAAGGCGAAGCAGAAGAAGGTATAATATCTCATTCATTTCCATTTGTAGATGATGATATCATGAATTATGTTTCAAATTCAAATGATGAGGTTCATGATGATAATGAACATGATATTGAGATTGAATCCCAAGAATATCCAGATACATATCCATCACCTATTCCAAATCAAATGCCTAAATGGTCCCAAATCTCATTGAAGCAGCTGGGAATATTGTTGGGGATCTTGATGACAAAATAAGAACATGGTCCCAGTATTAGAATGAACATGTTGCACTTTCCCATTCATATCCACTTCCCCCATAGAGGTTTTCCATGATGATGGGTTAATATCCGCGGTCATTCAAAGAGGCTTGCCATGATCCAAGATGGAAAACATCTATGGATGATGAGATTGGTTCGCTACAAGACAACAAGACATGGAATCTTGTCACTTTTACTCCTCGGAGGATGTTAGTTCAATGCAAATGGATCTTTAAGACCAAGCTAGTAACTGATGGAACCATAACCAAGTACAAGGATTGATTGGTGGCAAAGGGGTACTCACAAGTCCATGGAATAGACTACAACGAGAAATTGTCTCATGTTGCAAGAATGTACTCTATAAGACTAGTTTTGGCAATTGCAATTTCGAAGAGGTGGGAGGCACATCACATGGATGTGAAGAGTGCCTTCCTCCATGGTGACCTGGAAGAGCAGATCTAAATTGGATAGCTTGAGGGGTAAATTGAAGATTCATCCTTAGTATGCAAACTGGTGAAATCTCTCTATGGTCTCAAACAAGCCCTAAAGGCATGGTATGCCAAGATGGATTCCTTTCTTATGTCACAAAATTTTGAGAGATGCAAATCTGTCTGCAATGTCTACATGCAATAGATAGGGGGCTCATTATTATGGATTATACTATATGTGGATGAATTTCTCATTACTAGCAAATCTGTTGTTGGATTGAGATGCATCAAGTCAGATTTCAGTGGAGCATTCTCCATGACAGTTCTAGGACTGTTAAGGAAGTTCATTGTGCTCGAAGTAAATCAAAAGAATTTGGGAATCATGATTACATAGTCTATATATACTGGAGATTTTATTAAAACATTCCACATGGAATATTGTAAAGCAACACCCTTTCCCTTCCTATCTTGCATCAGGCTGGAAGAAGGTAGTACCACACCACTGGTTGACAATACACTCTATAGATAGTTCATTGGGAGCCTACTTTACCTCACCAATTTGAGGCCATATTTATCTTATGCTATGAGTGCTGCTTCCAGATACATGCAGGAGCCACATTAGCTGCATTGGAAGGAAACAAAGCACATATTGCACTATGTGCAAGGTATAAGAGACTTTGGGATCCACTGTTCAACCAATGCACAACTATATCTGATTGATTTTACTAATTCAGAATGGGTTGGTGATGGATATGATAGGAAATCTACATCAGGATTTGTGTTCATGTTGGGATCTATCCAATCTACTGGTCAAGCAAGAAGCAAGAAGCTCTCGCACTCTCTTCAGCAAAAGCAGAGTATAGGAGGGCTATGAATGCATCTATTTAGGCAGTTTGGTTGCATGGTATTTTGAACAAGTTTGAAATTATCACTTCTCCTTTAGTAGACCTCTATTGTGACAATTATAGTACCATCAAGATATCTAGTGATCCAGTTCAGAAGTAGCGGACAAAGCATATTGCAGTACACATGCACTACATTCGAAAAATAGTGCATAGTAAATATATCACTCTGCATTACTTCCCTACAGAAGAGAATATTACAGATATATTCACCAATTACTTCACTGAAAAAAGATTTGTTTACCTCAAATCTCTTCTTGGTGTAAAGGCTTGACTCATCTATTGTTCCTGATTTACTTGCTTATTTTGAGGGGGCAGGAGGGTTCCTGTGAGGTTTTACCGATTTCCTTTTTTGTTATGTAGTAAATTTTATTTCATCTATACTGTATGGGTGACCTATGGCCTAGTTTCCAGGGCTCAGGTTGTCCAAAGTTAGAATTAAGGGGAGTTATTAGGAATAATTAATCCTCCCTTTTCCCACATAGTCTATTTGGTCTATTTTACTAACTTATGAGGTCATCATCACTTCACTAATGTATGGGGAACACACCTAAGAGCCACCTACCACTTACTGCACCTTCATGCATTAGTTTAGTGCCCCAGGGACCAATCCCTATAATTTAGGAACCCACTCTGAGTGCCACCATCAGTATCCTTCAGTTGACCTTGGTAGGTACTCAGTTATGCTAAATTATGCTCCAGTTACCATCAGGTACATCACTATCATTTATCATAGCACCAGTTTGCATGATTTAACGGAGTGTGGGTGCCTTTTTCACCTACCCTCATTAGTTAACAAATTGTAGGCTAAATTCGTTATCCGGAATTGCACTAGTGAGCTCTAGTGTTGCTTTTTCTCACACTAAGTTAGTGCATGAGTTAGTTTGAGTTGGTGAATTAGAATCCTCCCAAAGGCATTCAAATTCTTCCTATTGTATGGCTATTGTATTATAGAGACATCAATGATAGTTAATGTAATGATATTTTGACCAATTATTGTCTCATGTATGTGAAATTTCTACCATGAATCCATTGATCAGTTTACATTGAATTGTTAATTCTTCTGCAATCTTCCTTTTAGATTGATTTCATTCAGGCCTAGAGATCCATGGTTCACTAAATTTAACACACTTAATCCTCTCAAGAAGAATATAAAGGAAATATTTGAAAAGGGCCAAAAACGAATAATCAAAGGTGCAATGAGAAAAATTCTTGATAAGGGTTTAAGCTCAACGACTTAGCTTGCCAAATTTTCTCACTATAAGAGAAAAATATCATAAATGAGTCATTTTCCCAACAACTTAAACCTAGGATTCAACAGATAATCAATAGAATATCAATCTAATAGAGTGTAACTAGGCTAACTTCATAAGTCTAAAAGGAAAAGTTCCCCAAATTTTCTTCTAAATATTTGGGGAAGCTTTTGGGGACTCAACTCGAGGTGGGTGTTAAAACTATAGGTTCTCCATGAACATTTATTCACCTCAAATTTTCTTTGAAAAAATATTCTAAAGGTTTTTTCCTTCCTTCATCCCCCAAACTTCCCTCCTACTTAGGGTTGAGATTTAAGTATGCTCCAAATCCCATAACTTAACTAGGGATGGATACATCATCCAAGATTTTCTCCTAATTGAATTTTGTTTTATGTTAAATGGTCCATATAGATTCACCAAATTTAGGTCATTATCAAGGAATTTCATACAAAATGAGCAAATAATAGTCTATTATAAAAAAGAGTGAATCCTATACTTGAGTTTTAGGACCAACCATGTAACCACTCCATAATTTCATCAATTAAAAAAGAAATTATCAAGTATTTAGATCACTATCAACCCTAGTCTATTTTTACATATCTTTTAAGGAAGTAATGTAAATTCTACATTTCATTTTCAACCTAGGACTTATCCTAATAATGAACAATTTGAATATGATAACTTCATTTGTGATTCGTAAACATTATATAGGTTTCAAGTCTTTAATTAGAATCACTTGTTTCACAGGTTGATGAGTTATGCGTGCTTTATCGTAGGTTACGTTTACGTGCTTAAATTGTTTTACCACACGATATATAACGTCATGTTTTGATGTTTTCATTCATTTTCTTACTAATCCTATTTTGAAGCTAAGGTTTCAAGGTTTAAGGGTCTTACTTAGCTTATGCAGCTAATGCATTGTTTAAAATTGTATCACTTGCAGGTGTTTATCCACAAAAAGGGTTAGTCCCATCCCTTTCCAACCTAACAACTTTGAACACAATGTGATAAAAAAATGACAAAGAAATTAAACTCAAAACTATAGAGAGTGGGTTTGTGAATTGAAAACTAAGTGGATGTAGGTGAACTTTTTAAGAGCACCCACATGAAATATCGTGGTGTTTTCCAGCTGGACTAAGGGGTTAAACCCTAAGAGAAAGCTTAAGGGTTTCTTTTGTTAATTTTGTAATGTTGAAGGGTGAGGAGATCATAGATCTCTTGGCCCTTCCTGCTAGGGTCTACCTTTGTCCTTGTGGCCACATTGTGAACGTTTTTGTCTTTGATTTCGTTGCTCTTAGCTACAACTTGCAGGGTCTTATTCTCAGCTTGCCTTCAAATTACTTCACAGGGTTGTCGAGGTAAGCCACACGTTCATTCTTTAGATTACTGCAAAAACTTTATAATTTTGATAGTAATCTTTTTACAAGGTTTAACCCATGTGCATTGTTTATTTGCAGGAGGTTTAGAAAAGGTGCTTTCTCGACAAAGTATGGTTGAAGAAAAGTGCTCGGGTCGAGGGTAGCGACGTTGAGGGTTGTGGTAAGACCCAATATCCCTTGAACCCTATGGTCCTTGACATCATGGAAAATATAGAACATGGTTTCTTTTCTGGTTTCTTTTTGGAGTTTCGATCCTCCTTCATTTTGAATGGTATACATTCCTAAGTTTTTTCCTTTGCGATGTATTGGCAGGGATTTTAAATATTTTTCAAAACTTACAGCTATGCTATGGTTTTAACCTTTTTGTGATAGACCGTGGAGTCTGTGGGAATATGTAATGCAGTTGTTTGATCAATTATGAAAAGAAAACTCCTACTGTAAACTCTTAGCAGAGTTTTAAGGAATTACTATCTTTGTGATTTTTTATTTTTGTTTATAAAAACCTCCAAAGTACTACTCTGTAAACTTATTATATTATTTATATAATAAGAATGTTTATTACAATACATTTACTGTGTTTTCGTTTCTAATTTGTTTAAAGGCTCTCGGCACTATTATGTAATTTATCAATATGTGGATAAATTGGTTTCTTGGTTAAAATCTTGAGGTTTTCATTGGTAAAAGAAATTGATTCTTGTTTGGTTTCGAACTTGGAGTTTCGTCATTATAAAAGGTTGTTCACAAATCCTTTCTACTCTTTGCATTTATTATTTTATCATTATGTATACTGTTTTAATATTACTCTGTAAATTTTGACTGTATCTGTAAATAAATATTGCATGTAATCTTTAAAAGGGTTTCTAAACTGGTTTTTTTTAATTAATATAGTTACGACTACAACCTATATGGTTATAAGGTAGTTACAACCCAACTAGATTGCGACCCATTTGTTGATGAAATGTTTAACTTAGGTGATTTTGGTGTTTGAGCTTCGTACTATGTTTTAGTGATTTCATAATTTATTAGGTAAATTAGCCTTACAGGATTCGAACCCTGTTCTTATTTAATAGACTTTATAAAGGAGACATTCGTTTGTTTTTACAGTTATATTGATTCTTTTGTTAAAATGGAGGGTTTACCTTGAGCCGTTTTTGTAAAACAAGATAAGCCTGTTGGCTGTAGACAAAGTGATGCTAGTAACTTTTAAACCCTAATCCTTTTAGCTATGTGAAAATGGACTCGATTAAATATAATATTTATATATTATATTTTGTTTTTATAGGTATCAACCCTTAGCTATACACCATAGTGTTTCAAAAACTAGATCGTATTATTTTAACAGGTTTAGTTTTTGTGATTTAAGGATTTATTGTATTTAACTAAGGTAACCCTAACTATGAAAGAAATCTCTTAATTGTTTAAAACGATAATAAATATGTTAAACTCTTTGGTTAAAATCTATACGAGTTTAAAAAGAATAAGAAATTCTAAAATTTACTAATTATGTACAATACTTAACAATTAGTTGAAATTATATATAATACTATAATATTGTGATATAGCCAACCATTTCTACTAGGAAACTCTATATAAGCAGTAGCATTTAGTAACTGATAATTCACAGGAAAATAAACTTTCCTACTTATATCGAAAACAATAAATAACTATGGAAAACTTCTTCATTCATAAATCCTTGAGAAATAACAGATAAAGAACTTAAGATAATAAATTGAGAATATTATAGAACCTGTTAACTTTCGAAGGTGACAAACACCCAAAGAAGACCGTTCCTCCAAACTGTCTCCTGAAAGCAGCCAAGATCACTTGCTTTAGGACCCCCGATCATGTTCACTGAACCACCAAGATGAAGATTCTGTGTAGAATCCTAATCATTCCTCTCTATAACTTAGCAGTCACATTTATAGTTAACACTCTAGAAATTCACTTTAGATTTCCCCTCATCAAATTCCTCTTGTGTGCCTAACTTTTTAGTTTCCATAAAAACCACAAGGTTCTAATATCTTAGAATGTAGTGAGCCTCCTACTTATTCGACAGTATATATAAGCTTGCCTAGGTCTTTGGGTCAGTGTTGTAATTAAATGAGCCACGTGCTCAATTCCTCTTTCTTGGGAACATGACCACAATTATAGGGAAGTTACCTCCTACAACAGGTAGAAAGTGAATGTTGTTGTTGCCATTTGTCATCTTTTCCTTCTATACCAGATCATTCCTCCTAGTGGGTCAGTGAACACTCTTCAACGGTCTTGTTTGGATAGGTTTCTCTTCTTTTAATTATTTAATACTAAAATATTCAATTATAGTCATCTTTGACCATCCTTCGTCAACAACATAAAACTTTACTATAAATTTTAAAGTAATGTATTTTCACAAAAATAAAATGTTTTTAGTTTTGGGTAGGTTACAAACACCCCCTCTTAAGTTCAACATCATCCTCGATGTTGCTTAAGGATCATCTAAGTCTTTCTGGAACAAAATTGGATATGCATCTTGCAAATGACTCTCCAATTCCCAGGTTGCATCATCTAGACTAAGGTGCTCCCATTACACCTTTACTTGTCCAATAGTGCGAATCTGGAGAAAAATTTCTCTCTTGTCATGGATACAATCTAGTTCCACCTGAAAACATCCTTCGAGTTCTACCTGAATAACATTCCAATCGATTACATGAGTAGCATCACGCACATACTTTTTAAATATAGAAATATGATATACATTACGTATTTTGATATTAGGTGACAAAGCTAATTGATAAGCCATTGGTCCAATTCTTGACAATATCTCAAATGGTCCACAATACCTGGGTGCTAATTTAGCACAACTCCACAACTTAAAGTAGTTTTTTCTAGGTTTTACCTTGACAAAAACATGCTCACCTACTTGGAATTATTTCTAATTTCTTTTAAGGTTTGCATGAATCTTTTGTTTGTCCTGTGCAATTTTCATATTGCTTTGTACCTGTTTCATTATTAGTTCCATTTATTTTAACAAGTTAGGTCCTAACATTAATCTATCAATTATATTATTCGACGAAATGGGAGTATTACATTTCCTACCATACAGTATTTCAAAAGTACTAAGTTTTGCTAAAGCTTGATAATGATTGTTATAAGCAAACTCGACTAAGTGCATATATTCTTCCCATTTCTTTGGATTTTCCTAGCATACATTCATAACATAACATATAAAACTTGATTCACTCTTTTTGTTTGTCCATGCATTTGCGGATTATAAGTGACACTAAAATTTAACTTAGTGTCCAATCCTTTAAATAGTGACTTCCATAAATTACCAGTAAACTTAGGGTCCCTATAAGAAATTATCATCTTAGGAATTCCATGCACACCAAAGTTTTCATTCATAAAAGTATTAGCAATATTAGCAGCCTTATAAATAGTTGTATCAGGTATAAAGGAGCTACTTTGCTAAGTTTGTCTACCACTACCATTACAGAATCATTTTATTTTTATTTTTTATTTTGAGAAAGTCTTGTTATGAAATCAAGGCTGATAATTTCTCATTTCCAATTTGGGATTGGTAATGCTTGTAATAGACCTGTTGGGTGTCGATGCTTGGCTTTAACCTGCTAGCATTATAAGCACCTAGCTATATATTTATCCACTTGATTTTTCATATTAGGACGGAAATAATATTTTCTTAGCATTGGTATCATCTTTTGGTAACCACGATGTCTTGAGTAAGGACTCTTATGTACTTCATTTAAGATCAACAATTTAATTCCTGGTACATTAGGTACATATAATCTGTTTTTATACAACATTAAACATTTTTCATTCAAACTAAAATTTGTTTTTATATTTTCAGATTCATTTTATGTAATTTTTTCTCTTAAATTTTGATAATCTTTATACATTTTTACTCTGTCTTCAAACTTATCGTCCAATTATGTTTTATAGTTTCTAACACTGGCTATAAATTGCAGATTATCATTTCTACTTAAGGCATGAACCACCTTATTCTCCTTTCCTTTTATATGTTTGATCTCAAAATCATATTCACTAAGGAAAGTTAACCATCTTGCTTGACTTGCATTCATATCTTGTTGATCAAACAAGTATTTTAAACATATATTGTCAAACATTAATAAAAATCTTCTATTGATTAGATGATGGTGCCACATTTTCAAGGCATGTATTATGGCAGCCAAATCTAAATTGTAGGGAGCATATTTTTTCATGTATTTTTAACTTCCTTGATTCATATGCTATTACATGACCTTCTTGTGTTAATACTCCACCTAGGCCCTCATTCCATGCATTAGTGCATACAACAAAGTCCTTATTTGGATCTCCTATTTTTAAGATAGGTGCAGTGGTTAATAATTCTTTTAACTGATTAAATCTTTCTTCACATTTTAAATCCCATACAAATCTTTTTCCCTTTTTATGTAAGTATTTTATGGGATTCACAATCTTCAAGAATCCTTCTATAAATTTCCAATAGTAATCTGTAATCCCCATGGATGATCATACATATGATACATCCTTAGGAACATTCCATTCCATTATTTCTCCTATCTTGTCGAGATCCACTGATATCCCCTCGTTGGATATCACATGGCCTAGATACTGTATTTTATTCTTAAAGAATTTGCATTTACTGAATTTAGCCTACAATTTGTGTTCTCTTAGAACTTGTAATATTATCTATATATGTTCATCATGTTATTATTTTGTTTTTGAATAAATTAGTATGTCGTCTATGAAGACAACTACACATTTATCCAAGTACTTAATTAATACACTGTTCATTAAACACATAAAAGAAGTTGGAGCATTTGTTAGCCCAAATGGCATAACTACAAAGTCGTAATATCCGTAACGGGTTCTAAATATAGTTTTAAATATATCTTCATCTTTAATTATGACTTGATGATATCCATATATCAAGTCTATTTTTGAGAATATCGTTGCCCCGTGTATCTGATCGAACATAATAGCTATGTGGGGAAATGGATATCTGTTTTTAATTGTCATCTTGTTTAACTGACGGTAATCTATACATAAACGTAAGGTACCTTCTTTCTTTTTAACAAATAAGACAGGTGCTCCCCAACGAGATACACTTGGTCTTTTGTAATTCTTATCTATTAACTCTTGTAGTTGTAGTTTTAATTCATTAAGTTTTAGGATGTTCATCCAGTAAGGAGCCTTTGAATTGGGTACAACTCCCGATACTAATTCAATAGTAAATACAATTCTCTTTTCAGAGGTAATCCTGGAATCTCTTTAGGGAATACATCTAAAAATTCTTTTAAAACTGGTATATCATTGAATTTTAATTTCTCTTAGTTATTCAAGTGTTCATCATTCATTACATGTACATAAAAAACTTTGCAACTTTTACATACAGAATTTTTCATTTGCAAAGATGAAATCTATCTGGTAGAAACTTTTATACGTATTCCTTTTACTATAATTGTTTCTCCTTTTACATCTAAGCATCTAAATGTTTTCTCAAAACAATTTAAAACTACTCTGTGTTTTTCCATCCATTCCATACCTATTAAAACATCACATGACCCTAGAGGTAGTGAAATTAATTTCACTTGATTTTTGAATGGACTCATAAACATTTCACAATCTTCAACATAGCTAACTACGTTTATCTTTGTTCTTGTAGCTAACTGAACCAACCAAGTTTTTTCGAACTTTTTCAAATGCAAGTTACAACTTTCTACTATACTAGGTGACACATAACTTAAACTAGCACCTGGGTCTATCAAAATAGAAATGGGTTTATTTTTATAATACCTTCTATTTCCACAATGGATGTTTGGTGATCATCCTGTCGATTCTCCAAAGCTGCATTAATCATGGGCATTTCATTTTCTATGTCACCAATAGTTTCTTCTTCCTGTATTGTATGCACATTGCTGAAATTCCTCTTTCTATTTGGGAAGTCCTTCGCATAATGAGGTCCCTGACATTCCCAACATTTTGTAGGTTCTCTTTGTTCATTATTTTTACCATGATTGTTAGGTAGATCTTTGTTCTTTGCTACTGTAAAAATTGTTGTGTGTTACTTTTAAAATATGTTCTTTAGTAATTATTCTTACAATAGTTTCGGGAGTTATTTCCGGAATTTCTGTTGGACTTAAAGCCTTTCCTTCTTTGTTCAAAATTATTTGATCTCTTACCCTTCCAATTAGGTATACCTTCTCTTTTAATTTTTCTTTGTTCATAATAGAAATTAGCTTTCCTCATTGCTTCTTCAATGGTCTTTGGATTATCGTATTCAATTCTGTCTTCAAAGCTAAGAGGTAAACAACTCAGAAACCTCTGCATCTTAGGATTTTCATCAATAATATAAGGTACATATCATAATAAACTTAAAAATTTACTACTTAGTTCCTTCATAGACATTGAACCTATCTTAAGATCGCAAAATTCCTTAGTCCTTTCTTTGTAATAATGTTCAGATAAAAATTTTCTTTTAAAGTATTTCTTCAAAGTCCTCCAAGTTACATACTTTTATTTAATGGTTTTCACTCTTTTTATATCCTACCACTATATATCAACTTTTCCAGTTAAGTTACAGATAGCCATTATAGCTTTCAGCATGTCTGAGTAATTATATATTTGAAAGTAATTTTTCATACCTGATAGCCATGCTTCGACTTCTTCTCCTTTTTCCATCTCACCATTGAACATAGGGGGTTTTAATATCTTCTTAAACTCTCCTTTAATTTCTTCGTAAGCTTTATATTTTCTCTTTTTAGGACTGTTGTCACTATCACTACTTTCACTGGAATATTTATGTTTCTCTGTGTGTGATCTAACCTTAATTCTTAAAGAGGAATTACTTTCATTATCATAAAATTTTAACTTTTTACGTTTACGCTTGTATGATATAGTTCCAGATTCAGACTCATGTTCTTATCCTTTATCCTTTCCTTCATTATGTAATTTATCTAGCAATATTTGATTTAATTATTCCCGTGCTCTTAGGATTCTTTCATTATCTTCCTTAAGATTCTGTAATTCAGCCTTTAAGTCTTTTATTGTTTGAAGTAATTTAGATGGTTCATTATTTAATTCCATTTATATATTATCTGGATTATTATGATGTAATCCATCTTCAGCGGATGCCTCTACTCCTTCCATTTCCTGTAAAAATAAAAATTTATATTTCTGTATAGAAACAAATTTTGAAACATAAGTTAATACTTTGTTTTCCTATTTCTATATTGAGCATGCGAGTTGAGCCAATCTTTAGGCCTAGTGTTTGAAAACTTGCTCTAATACCACATGTAACCACTCCATAATTTCATCAATTAAAAAAACTTGTTATTGAGTGTTTATATCAGTATAAACCCTAATATGGTTTTACATATCTTTTAAGGAAGTGATGTAAATTCTACATTTCATTTTCAACCTAGGAATGATCCTAATACTAAACGATTTGAAAATGATAACTTCATTTGTGATTCCTAAACATTATACAGGTTTCAAGTCTTTAAGTAGAATCACTTGTTTCAAAGGTTGATGAGTTATGCCTCCTTTGTCGTAGGTTACGTTTATGTTCTTAACTTGTTTTACCACAAGATAAAGGTCATCACGTTCTGATGTATTCATTCCTCTGGTTACTTATCCTATTTTGAAGCTAGGGTTTCAAGTTTTAAGGGTCTTACTTAGCTTATAAAGCTAATGCATTATTTATACTTGTCTTACTTGCAGGTGTTTATCCACAAAAAGGGTTAGTCCCATCCCTTGCCAACCCTAACAACTTTGAACACAAGGTGATAAAACTATGACAAAGAAATCAAACTCAAAACTATAGAGAGTGGGTTTGTGAATTAAAAACTACGTGCAGGTAGGTTAACTTTTTTAAGAGCACCCATGTGAAAGATCGTGGTGCTTTCTAGTTGGACTAAGGGGTTAAACCCTAAGCAAAAGCTCAAGGGTTTCTTTTGTTACTTCTGTAATTTTGAAGGGTAAGGAGAGCCGAGGGCTCTTGACCCTTTCTGCTAGGGTCTACCTTTGTCCTTGTGACCATTTCATCTTTGATTTCATTGCTCTTAGCCATAACTTACAGGGTCTTGGTATCCTCCTGTCTTCGAATTACTTCACAGGGCTATCGAGGTAAGTCACACGTTCATTCTTTACATTACTCCAAAAAATTTATAAAGTTGACAATCAACTTTTTACAAGTTTTAACCCCTATGCATTGTTTATTTGCTGGAGGTTTCAAAAAGGTATTTTCTCGATGAAGTATGGTTGAAGAAAAGTGTTGGGGTCAGGGGTATCGGCATTGATCGTTCTAGTAAGACCCAATATCCCTTGAACCCTAGGGTCCTTCATGTCATGGAAAAGCTAGCACAGGGTTTCTTTTCTGGTTCTGGTTTCGTTTTGGAGTTTCGAGCCTCCTTTGTTTTGAATGGTAAACATTCTTTTGTTTTTTCCTTTATGACATTATTGGAAGGGATTTTAACTTTTTTTCAAAGACTTTGACTATGCTAGCGACTTAACCCTTTTGTGACACATCGTGGAGTCGGTGGGAAGATGTAATGTAGTTGTTTGATAAATTATGAAAATAAAACTCCTACTATAAACTCTTAGCAGAGTTTTAAGGAATTACTATCTCTGCGATTTTTGTTTTTGTTTATAAAAACCTTCGAAGTACTACTTTGTAAACTTATTATACTTTTTATATAATATCAGTGTTTATTACAATACATTTACTG
The DNA here is from genome assembly GCA_001517045.1 of Pseudotsuga menziesii. Taxonomy (NCBI): domain Eukaryota; kingdom Viridiplantae; phylum Streptophyta; class Pinopsida; order Pinales; family Pinaceae; genus Pseudotsuga; species Pseudotsuga menziesii. The sequence continues at coordinate 227,547 of LPNX011158880.1, read as the reverse complement.
CATTTTCGTTTCCCATTTGTTTAAATGTTCTAGGTACTATTTCGTAATTGATATATTATTGCTAGCATTATTCTGTAATTTATGAATATGTGGATAAATTGGTTTCTTGGTTAAAATCCTGAGATTTTCGTTGGTAAAAGAAATTGATTCTTGTATGGTTTCGAACTTAGAGTGCCATCATTATAAAAGGTTGTCGTTTCTACTCTTTGCATTTGTTATTTTATCATTATGTATGTTGTTTTAATATTACTCTATAAATTTTGACTAGATTTGTAAACGAATACTATGTGTAAGCTTTAAAAGGGTTGCTAAAGTGGTTTTTGTTAATATAGTTACAGCTACGACCTATGTGGTTATAAGGTAGTTACAACCCGATTGGATTACGACCCATTCATTAATGAAATGTTCAACTTAGGTGATTTTGTTGTTTGAGCTTCATTGTATGTTTTAGTGATTTAATAATTTATTACGTAAATGAGCCTTACAGCCTTCGAACCCTTGTCTTATGTTAACAAATTTTATAAAGGAGATATTCGTTTGTTTTTACAATTATATCAATTCTTTTTATAAAATTGAGGGTTTACCCTAAGTTGTTTTTGTTAAAGAAGATATGTCTATTAGCTGTAGACAAAGTGATGTTGGTAACTATTAAACCCTAATCCTTTTGGTTGTGTGGAAATGGACGTGAGTAAATATAATATTTATATACATTTTGTTTGTTTTTATGGTTATTAACCCTCAGCTATAGACCATAGTGTTTTTGTGATTTAAGGATTTACTGTATTTAACTAAGGTATCCCTAAGTGTGAAAGAAATCTCATAATTGTTTAAAATGATAATAAATCTGTTAAACTCTTTGGTCAAAATATGTATGAGTTTAAGAAGAATAAGAAATGATAACATTTATTAATTATGTACAATACTTAACAATTAGTTGAAACTATATATAATATTACAATATTATGAGATAGCTAACCATTTCTACTAGGAAAATTTGTATAATCAATAGCATTTAGTAGCTCATAATTTACATGAAAATAAACTTTCCTACTTATATAAAAAACAATAAATAATTCTGGAAAACATCTTCATTCATAAATCCTTCAGAAATAATAGATAAAGAATTTAAGATGATAAATCTAGAACATTATAGAACCTGTTAACTTTCGAAGGGGACAAACACCTAAAGAACACCATTCCTCCCAAGAGTCTCCTCAAAGCAGCCAAGATCACTTGCTTTAGGACCCCCGAGCCTGTTCACTGAACCACCAGAATGAATATTCTATGTAGAAGCCTAATTAGTCCTTTGTGTAACTTAGCAGTCACATTTACAGTCAACACTCTAGCAATTCATTTTAGCTTTCTCCTCATTGAATTCCTCTTGTGTGCCTAACTTTTCAGTTTCCATCAAAACCACAAGGTTCTAATCTATTAGAATGTAGTGAGCCTCCTTCTCATTCTATGGTATATATAAGCTTGCCTAGGTATTTGGGTCAGTTTTGCAATTAAATGAGCCACATGCTCAATTCCTCTTTCTTGGGAACATGACCACAATTATAGGGAAGTTTCCTCGTGCAATAGCTAGAAAGTGAATGTTGTTGTTGTCATTTGTCATATTTTCCTTCTACACTAGATCCTTCCTCCTAGTGGGTCAATGAACACTCTTCAATAGTCTTCTTTGGATATGTGTCTCTTATTTTAATTATTTAATAATAAAATATTCAATTACACTCATCTTTTACCATCCTTGGTCAACAACATAAAACTTTACAATAAATTTTAAAGTGATGTCTCTTCACAAAAATAAAATGTTTTTAGTTCTAGGTGGGTTACAAACCAACTACCAAATCGTATGACATTCCTTGAGCATCACATGTTACAAAGTTCTAGTCCTTCAGTATTGTTATCACCCTAATTTTACTTTCCTAATGTATTTGAGTGTTCATACCCAAAATAATTTCCAAATAATGTGTAACTAACACAAATATCCCATCATATGATTTCATGTGATGTTTATTTTCTCTCCAAAATGACCAAGGATTTGCTTAGATATGTTTATTTTATATAGAGATGATGATAGTTATCGTCCATTAAGACCAATAATGTCTATTATTATTAACTTCATTATGTTGTCATCTCATTTGTTTTTGCAAGCATGGACACACAAATATGTCATTGTATAGACTTTTGAAAATAGATGAAGTTGGTAATAAAACCATACTTTAACCAACACTTCAACCCACTATCATTACAATTCTATTTTTTTTAACTAAAAATAATTAACTTTCAATTTTAATAAAAGTTTGAAAATATAATTATTTTACAACATTCTAAACCTGTCTTCAAATTCTATTTATTCTCATAATTTTGTTATTTTGTAATTTAAATAAATGTAATTTTGAAATTTTAAAATAATCTTAAAATATTCAAAACATATAATTAAATCTAACATATTATTTTTTACCTTAATTTTTCTAAAAAAATTTCAAAATTTGTGAATTAACTTTCAATTTTAATAAAAGTTTGAAAATATAATTATTTTACAACATTCTAAACCCGTCTTTAAATTCTATTTATTCTCATAATTTTATTATTTTGTAATTTAAATAAATAAAATATTCAAAACATATAATTAAATCTAACATATTATTTTCTACCTTAACTTTTCTAACAAAAGTCCAAAATTTGTGACCCATTTTTCTTACACTATTCCAAAATTGACAATGATCTATTTTATCTCTTCTAAAGATTTCAAAATTTGTGAACCCTTCATGTATTATGTCCACCTTATCTATTTTATGCTCCAAAATTTATGAATACTTCATGTGTTTCTTTATTTAAATAAAATTATATTGTTCACAAAGTTTATTAATACTTCATGTGTTTTTTTATTTAAATAAAATCATATTGTTCAAGAAACTTCTTGGTGGTATATCTCAAAATAATAATCTGTTACATCCCAAAAATACCCAGATAACATATAAAGTCATGTGTTATGTTTACCTTATCTATTTTATAAAAATTTTCATAAGATTTCAAATTTATGAACAGGAATCTTTAGAACTCATGTATTATGTTTACCTTACTTATTTTATTTTAGTAAGGTATAGAAATTTAGTAATTAACACATTATTAAAATTTTGTTTCATTCTATATAATTTAGGTTAATATTCTTTTTAAGAATTTATATTTTAAAATCTTTCTATTTTCAAATTTCTATTTTTTTTAAGAAATCACAATTTATAATCTTTTCATTTTCACTATATTTGCTCATATTTTACAATAGTAATTATTTATGATAATGTTATGATATACATTTAATTCAATATTTATGATAATGTTATGATACACATATTTATGATATGTCAATTTAGATAATAATGTTTTATTAATTATTAAGAATACAATTTATTTATTTCAATAACATGTTGATGATAATGGTGGTGATGGTGATTGTAATGGTGATGGTGATGACCTTTAAATCTTGTCCAAATTCTCTATCGAATAATAATTTGCAAATCATTTATTCAATTATTAAAAAAATACTATAAATTTGTTGTTTGTTATAAAATTCTAAAAATAAAAATTTAAACAACTTATTCATTATTATATATATATATATATATATAGAAAGTTATATAATTTTTTATTTTTATAATTTTATAGCAAACATTTATAGTATTTTTTTAATAATTGAATGAATGAATATATATATATATATATATATATATATATATATATATAGTTTTATATTAAATATGATTTTATTATTTTTATTTATAAGTTATTTATAATGATGATTGTGATTAATGTTCAACTTGGTTTATCTTACCTTAAAAAAAAAAGCACTTGTGATTATTTAATTAGAATCACTTGTTTCACAGGTTGATGAGTTATGTGTGCTTTATCGTAGGATACGTTTATGTGCTTAACTTGTTTTACCACATGATATATAACGTCATGTTTTGATGTTTTCATTCATTTTCTTACTAATCCTATTTTGAAGCTAAGGTTTCAAAGTTTAAGGGTCTTACTTAGCTTATGAAGCTAATGCATTGTTTAAAATTGTATCACTTGCAGGTGTTTATCCACAAAAAGGGTTAGTCCCATCCCTTTCCAACCTAACAACTTTGAACACAAGGTGATAAAAAAATAACAAAGAAATCAAACTAAAAACTATAGAGAGTGGGTTTGTGAATTAAAAACTACGTGGAGGTAGGTGAACTTTTTAAGAGCACCCACGTGAAATATCGTGGTGTTTTCCAGCTGGACTAAGGGGTTAAACCCTAAGAGAAAGCTTAAGGGTTTCTTCTGTTAATTTTGTAATGTTGAAGGGTGAGGAGATCATAGATCTCTTGGCCCTTCCTACTAGGGTCTACCTTTGTCCTTGCGGCCACATTGTGAATGTTTTTGTCTTTGATTTTGTTGCTCTTAGCTACAACTTGCAGGGTCTTAGTCTCAGCCTGCCTTCGAATTACTTCACAGGGTTATCGAGGTAAGTCACACGTTCATTCTTTAGATTACTGCAAAAACTTTATAATTTTGATAGTAATCTTTTTACAAGGTTTAACCCATGTGCATTGTTTATTTGCAGGAGGTTTAGAAAAGGTGCTTTCTCGACAAAGTATGGTTGAAGAAAAGTGCTCGGGTCGAGGGTATTGACGTTGAGGGTTGTGGTAAGACCCAATATCCCTTGAACCCTACGGTCCTTGACATCATGGAAAATCTAGAACATGGTTTCTTTTCTGGTTTCTTTTTGGAGTTTCGATCCTCCTTCATTTTGAATGGTAAACATTCCTAAGTTTTTTTCTTTGCGATGTATTGGCAGGGATTTTAAATATTTTTCAAAACTTGCGGCTATGCTAGGGTTTTAACCCTTTTGTGACAGACCGTGGAGTCTGTGGGAATATGTAATGCAGTTGTTTGATAAATTATGAAAAGAAAATTCCTACTGTAAACTCTTAGTAGAGTTTTAAGGAATTACTATCTTTGTGATTTTTTATTTTTGTTTATAAAAACCTCCAAAGTACTACTCTGTAAACTTATTATATTATTTATATAATAAGAATGTTTATTACAATACATTTACTGTGTTTTCATTTCTAATTTGTTTAAAGGCTCTCGGCACTATTATGTAACTTATCAATAAGTGGATAAATTGGTTTCTTGGTTAAAATCTTGAGGTTTTCATTGGTAAAAGAAATTGATTCTTGTTTGGTTTCGAACTTGGAGTGTCCTCATTATAAAAGGTTGTTCACAAATCCTTTCTACTCTTTGCATTTATTATTTTATCATTATGTATACTGTTTTAATATTACTCTGTAAATTTTGACTGTATTTGTAAATAAATATTGCATGTAATCTTTAAAAGGGTTTCTAAATTGGTTTTTGTTAATTAATATAGTTACGGCTACAACCTATATGGTTATAACGTAGTTACAACCCAACTAGATTGTGGCCCATTCGTTGATGAAATGTTTAACTTAGGTGATTTTGGTGTTTGAGCTTCATACTAGGCTTTAGTGATTTGATCATTTATTAGGTAAATTAGCCTTACAGGATTCGAACCATTTTCTTATTTAATAGACTTTATAAAGGAGACATTCGTTTGTTTTTACAGTTATATTGATTCTTTTGTTAAAATGGAGGGTTTACCCTGAGCCGTTTTTGTAAAACAAGATAAGCCTGTTGGCTGTAGACAAAGTGATGCTAGTAACTTTTAAACCCTAATCCTTTTGGCTATGTAAAAATGGACTCGATTAAATATAATATATATATATATATATATATATATATATATTGTTTTTATGGGTATTAACCCTTAGCTATACACCATAGTGTTTCAAAAACTAGATCGTATTGTTTTAACAGGTTTAGTTTTTGTGATTTAAGGATTTATTGTATTTAACTAAGGTAACCCTAACTATGAAATAAATCTCTTAATTGTTTAAAACGATAATAAATATGTTAAACTCTTTCATTAAAATCTATACGAGTTTAAAAAGAATAAGAAATTCTAAAATTTACTAATTATGTACAATACTTAACAATTAGTTGAAATTATATATAATACTATAATATTGTGAGATATCCAACCATTTCTACTAGGAAAATCTATATAAACAGTAGCATTTAGTAACTGATAATTCACAGGAAAATAAACTTTCCTACTTATATCGAAAACAATAAATAACTATGGAAAACTTCTTCATTCATAAATCCTTGAGAAATAACAGATAAAGAATTTAAGATAATAAATCGAGAACATTATAGAACCTGTTAACTTTCGAAGGTGACAAACACCCAAAGAAGACCGTTCCTCCAAACTGTCTCCTGAAAGTAGCCAAGATCACTTTCTTTAGGACCTCTGATCATGTTCACTGAACCACCAAGATGAGGATTCTGTGTAGAATCCTAATCATTCCTCTCTATAAATTAGCAGTCACATTTATAGTTAACACTCTAGAAATTCACTTTAGATTTCCCCTCATCAAATTCCTCTTGTGTGCCTAACTTTTCAGTTTCCATCAAAACCACAAGGTTCTAATATCTTAGAATGTAGTGAGCCTCCTACTTATTCGACAGTATATATAAGCTTGCCTAGGTCTTTGGGTCAGTTTTGTAATTAAATGAGCCATGTGCTCAATTCCCCTTTCTTGGGAACATGACCACAAATATAGGGAAGTTACCTCCTACAACATGTAGAAAGTGAATGTTGTTGTTGCCATTTGTCATCTTTTCCTTCTATACCAGATCATTCCTCCTAGTGGGTCAGTGAACACTCTTCAACGGTCTTATTTGGATAGGTTTCTCTTCTTTTAATTATTTAATACTAAAATATTCAATTACAGTCATCTTTGACCATCCTTCGTCAACAACATAAAACTTTGCTATAAATTTTAAAGTAATTTATTTTCACAAAAATAAAATGTTTTTAGTTTTGGGTAGGTTACAAACACCCCCTCTTAAGTTCAACATCATCCTCGATGTTGCTTAAGTATCATCTAAGTCTTTCTGGAACAAAATTGGATATGCATCTTGCATATGACTCTCCAATTCCCAGGTTGCATCATCTGGACTAAGGTGCTCCCATTACACCTTTACTTGTCCAATAGTGCGATTCTGGAGAAAAATTTCTCTCTTATCGTGGATACAATCCAGTTCCACCTGAAAACATCCTTCGAGTTCTACCTGAATAACATTCCAATTGATTACATGAGTAGCATTATGCACATACTTTTTCAATAGAAATATGAAATACGTTATGTATTTTGAGATTAGGTGACAAAGCTAATTGATAAGCCATTGGTCCAATTCTTGACAATATCTCAAATGGTCCACAATACCTGGGTGCTAATTTAGCACAACTCCACAACTTAAAGTAGTTTTTTCTGGGTTTTACCTTGACAAAAACATGCTCACCTACTTGGAATTATTTCTAATTTCTTTTAAGGTTTGCATGAATCTTTTGTTTGTCCTGTGCAATTTTCATATTTCTTTGTACCTGTTTCATTATTAGTTCCATTTATTTTACCAAGTTAGGTCCTAACATTAATCTATCAATTATATTATTCGATGAAATGGGAGTATTACATTTCCTACCATACAGTATTTCAAAAGTACTAAGTTTTGCTAAAGCTTGATAATGATTGTTATAAGCAAACTCGACTAAGTGCATATATTCTTCCCATTTCTTTGGATTTTCCTAACATACATTCATAACATAACTTATAAAACTTGATTCACTCTTTTTGTTTGTCCATGCATTTGCGGATTATAAGTGACACTAAAATTTAACTTAGTGTCCAATCCTTTAAATAGTGACTTCCAGAAATTACCAGTAAACTTAGGGTCCCTATAAGAAATTATCATCTTAGGAATTCCATGCACAGCAAAGTTTTCATTCATAAAAATATTAGCAATATTAGCAGCCTTATAAATAGTTGTATCAGTTATAAATGAGCTACTTTGCTAAGTTTGTCTACCACTACCATTACATAATCATTTTATTTTTATTTTTTATTTTGAGAAAGTCTTGTTATGAAATCAAGGCTAATAATTTCTCATTTCCAATCTAGGATTGGTAATGCTTGTAATAGACCTGTTGGGTGTCGATGCTTGGCTTTAACCTGCTAGCATTATAAGCACCTAGCTATATATTTATCCACTTGATTTTTTATATTAGGACGGAAATAATATTTTCTTAGCATGGGTATCATCTATTGGTAACCACAATGTCTTGAGTAAGGACTCTTATGTACTTCATTTAAGATCAGCAATTTAATTCCTGGTACATTAGGTACATATAATCTGTTTTTGTACAACATTAAACATTTTTCATTCAAACTAAATTTTTTTTTTATATTTTCAGATTCATTTTATGTAACTTTTTCTCTTAAATTTTGATAATCTTTATACATTTTTACTCTGTCTTCAAACTTATCGTCCAATTATGTTTTATAGTTTCTAACACTGGCTATAAATTGTAGATTATCATTTCTACTTAAGGCATGAACCACCTTATTCTCCTTTCCTTTTATATGTTTGATCTCGAAATCATATTCGCTAAGGAAAGTTAACCATCTTGCTTTCCTTGCATTCATATTTTGTTGATCAAACAAGTATTTTAAACTTATGTTGTCAAACATTAATAAAAATCTTCTATTTATTAGATGATGGTGCCACATTTTCAAGGCATGTATTATGGCAGCCAAATCTAAATCGTAGGGAGCATATTTTTTCATGTATTTTTAACTTCCTTGATTCATATGCTATTACATGACCTTATTGTGTTAATACTCCACCTATGCCCTCATTACATGCATTAGTGCATACAACAAAGTCCTTATTTGGATCTCCTATTTTTAATATAGGTGCAATGGTTAATAATTCTTTTAACTGATTAAATCTTTCTTCACATTTTAAATCCCATACAAATCTTTTTCCCTTTTTATGTAAGTATTTTATGGGTTTCACAATCTTCAAGAATCCTTCTATAAATTTCCAATAGTAACTTGTAATCCCCATGAATGATCGTACATATGATACATCCTTAGGAACATGCGATTCCATTATTTCTCCTATCTTGTCAAGATCCGCTGATATCCCCTCGTTGGATATCACATGGCCTAGATACTGTATTTTATTCTTAAAGAATTTGCATTTACTGAATTTAGCTTACAATTTGTGTTCTCTTAGAACTTGTAATATTATCTATAGATGTTCATCATGTTATTCTTTTGTTTTTGGATAAATTAGTATGTCGTCTATGAAGATAACTACACATTTATCCAAGTACTTAATTAAGACACTGTTCATTAAACACATAAAAGAAGTTGGAGCATTTGTTAGCCCAAATGGCATAACTACAAAGTCATAATATCCGTAACGGGTTCTAAATATAGTTTTAAATATATATTCATCTTTAATTATGACTTGATGATATCCATATATCAAGTCTATTTTTGAGAATATCGTTGCCCCATGTATCTGATCGAACATAACATCTATGTGGGGAAATGGATATCTGTTTTTAATTGTCATCTTGTTTAACTGACGGTAATCTGTACATAAACGTAAGGTACCTTCTTTATTTTTAACAAATAAGACAAGTGCTCCCCAACGAGATACACTTGGTCTTATGTAATTCTTATCTATTAACTCTTGTAGTTGTAGTTTTAATTCATTAAGTTTTAGGATGTTCATCCAGTAAGGAGCCTTTGAATTGGGTACAACTCCCGATACTAATTCAATAGTAAATCCAATTCTCTTTTCGGAGGTAATCCTGGAATCTCTTTAGGGAATACATCTAAAAATTCTTTTAAAACTGGTATATCACTGAATTTTAATTTCTCTTAGTTATTCAAGTGTTCATCATTCATTACATGTACATAAAAAACTTCGCAACTTTTACATACAGACTTTTTCATTTGCAAAGATGAAATCTGTCTAGTAGAAACTTTTATAGGTATTCATTTTACTATAATTGTTTCTCCTTTTACATCTAAGCATGTAAATGTTTTCTCAAAACAATTTAAAACTAATCTGTGTTTTTCCATCCATTCCATACCTATTAAAACATCATATGACCCTAGAGGTAGTGAAATTAATTTCACTTGATTTTTGAATTGACTGATAAACATTTTACAATCTTCAACATAGCTAACTACGTTTATCTTTGTTCTTGTAGCTAACTGAACCAACCAAGTTTTTTCAAACTTTTTCAAATGCAAGTTACAACTTTCTACTATACTAGGTGACACATAACTTAAACTAGCACCTGGGTCTATCAAAATAGAAATGGGTTTATTCTTTATTATACCTTCTATTTCCACAATGGATGTTTGGTGATCATCCTGTCCATTCTCCAAAGCGGCATTAATCATGGGCATTTCATTTTCTACGTAACCAATAGTTTCTTCTTCCTGTATTGTATGCACATTGCTGAAATTCCTCTTTCTATTTGGGAAGTCCTTCGCATAATGAGGTCCCTGACATTCCCAACATTTTACAGGTTCTTTTTGTTCATTATTTTTACCATGATTGTTAGGTAGATATTTGTTCTTTGCTACTGTAAAAATTGTTGTGTGTTACTTTTAAAATATGTTCTTTAGTAATTATTCTTACAATAGTTTCGGGAGTTATTTCCGGAATTTCTGTTGGACTTAAAGCCTTTCCTTCTTTGTTCAAAATTATTTGATCTCTTACCCTTCCAATTAGGTATACCTTCTCTTTTAATTTTTCTTTGTTCATAATAGAAATTAGCTTTTCTCATTGCTTCTTCAATGGTCTTTGGATTATCGTATTCAATTCTGTCTTTGAAGCTAAGAGGTAAACAACTCAGAAACCTCTGCATCTTAGGATTTTCATTGATAATATAAGGTACATATCATAATAAACTTAAAAATTTACTACTTAGTTCCTTCATAGACATTGAACCTATCTTAAGATCGCAAAATTCCTTAGTCCTTTCTTTCTAATAATGTTCAGATAAAAAATTTCTTTTAAAGTATTTCTTCAAAATCCTCCAAGTTACATACTTTTATTTAATGGTTTTCACTCTTTTTATATCCTGCCACTATATATCAACTTTTCTAGTTAAGTTACAGATAGCCATTATACCTTTCAGCATGTCTGAGTAATTATATATTTGAAAGTATTTTTTCATACCTGATAGCCATGCTTCGACGACTTCTCCTTTTTCCATCTCACAATTGAACATAGGGGGTTTTAATATCTTCTTAAACTCTCCTTTAATTTCTTTGTAAGCTTTATATTTTTTCTTTTTAGGACTGTTGTCACTATCACTACTTTCACTGGAATATTTATGTTTCTCTGTGTGTGATCTAACCTTAATTATTAAAGAGGAATTACTTTCATTATCATAAAATTTTAACTTTTTACATTTACACTTGTATGATATAGTTCCAGATTCAGACTCATGTTCTTATCTTTTATCCTTTCCTTCATTATGCAATTTATCTAGCAATATTTGATTTAATTATTCCCGTGCTCTTAGGATTCTTTCATTATCTTCCTTAAGATTCTGTAATTCAGCCTTTAAGTCTTTTACTGTTTGAAGTAATTTAGATGGTTCATTATTTAATTCCATGTATATATTATCTGGATTATTATGATGTAATCCATCTTCAGCAGATGCCTCTACTCCTTCCATTTCCTGTAAAATAAAAATTTATATTTCTGTATAGAAACAAATTTTGAAACATAAGTTAATACTTTGTTTTCCTATTTCCGTATTGAGCATGCGAGTTGAGCCAATATTTAGGCCTAGTGTTTGAAAACTTTCTCTAATACCACATGTAACCACTCCATAATTTCATCAATTAAAAAAACTTGTTATTGAGTGTTTATATCAGTATAAACCCTAATATGGTTTTACATATCTTTTAAGGAAGTGATGTAAATTCTACATTTCATTTTAAACCTAGGAATGATCCTAATACTAAACAATTTGAAAATGATAACTTCATTTGTGATTCCTAAACATTATACAGGTTTCAAGTCTTTAAGTAGAATCACTTGTTTCAAAGGTTGATGAGTTATGCCTCCTTTGTCGTAGGTTACGTTTATGTGCTTAACTTGTTTTACCACAAGATAAAGGTCATCATGTTCTGGTGTATTCATTCCTCTAGTTACTTATCCTATTTTGAAGCTAGGGTTTCAAGTTTTAAGGGTCTTACTTAGCTTATAAAGCTAATGCATTGTTTATACTTGTCTTACTTGCAGGTGTTTATCCACAAAAAGGGTTAGTCCCATCCCTTTCCAACCTAACAACTTCGAACACAAGGTGATAAAACTATGACAAAGAAATCAAACTCAAAACTATAGAGAGTGGGTTTGTGAATTAAAAACTACGTGTAGGTAGGTTAACTTTTTTAAGAGCACCCATGTGAAATATCGTGGTGCTTTATAGTTGGACTAAGGGGTTAAACCCTAAGCAAAATCTCAAGGGTTTCTTTTGTTACTTCTATAATTTTGAAGGGTAAGGAGAGACGAGGGCTCTTGACCCTTTCTGCTAGGGTCTACCTTTGTCCTTGCAACCACATTGTGAATCTTTTCGTCTTTGATTTCGTTGCTCTTAGCCATAACTTACAAGGTCTTGGTATCGTCCCGCCTTCGAATTACTTCACAGGGTTGTCGAGGTAAGTCACACATTCATTCTTTACATTACTCCAAAAACTTTATAAAGTCGACAATCAACTTTTTACAAGTTTTAACCCCTATGCATTGTTTATTTGCTGGAGGTTTCAAAAAGGTATTTTCTCGATGAAGTATGGTTGAAAAAAAGTGTTGGGGTCAAGGGTATTGGCATTGATGGTTCTAGTAAGACCCAATATCCGTTGAACCCTAGGGTCCTTCATGTAATGGAAAAGCTGGCACAGGGTTTCTTTTCTGGTTCTCGTTTCGTTTTGGAGTTTCGAGCCTCCTTTGTTTTGAATGGTAAACATTCTTTTGTTTTTTCCTTTACGAAATTATTGGTAGGGATTTTAACTTTTTTCCAAAGACTTTGACTATGCTAGCGACTTAACCCTTTTGTGACACATCGTGGAGTCGGTGGGAAGATGTAATGTAGTTGTTTGATAAATTATGAAAATAAAACTCCTACTGTAAACTCTTAGCAGAGTTTTAAGGAATTACTATCTCTGTGATTTTTGTTTTTGTTTATAAAAACCTTCAAAGTACTACTTTGTAAACTTATTATACTTTTTATATAATATCTGTGTTTATTACAATACATTTACTGCATTTTCGTTTCCCATTTGTTTAAAGGTTCTAGGTACTATTTCATAATTGATATATTATTGCTAGCATTATTCTGTAATTTATGAATATGTGGATAAATTGGTTTCTTGGTTAAAATCCTGATATTTTCGTTGGTAAAAGAAATTGATTCTTGTATGGTTTCGAACTTAGAGTGCCATCATTATAAAAGGTTGTCGTTTCTACTCTTTACATTTGTTATTTTATCATTCTGTATGTTGTTTTAATATTACTCTATAAATTTTGGCTAGATTTGTAAACAAATACTAAGTGTAAGCTTTAAAAGGGTTGCTAAAGTGGTTTTTGTTAATATAGTTACAGCTACGAGCTATCTGGTTATAAGGTAGTTACAACCTGATTGGATTACGACCCATTCATTAATGAAATGTTCAACTTAGGTGATTTTGTTGTTTGAGCTTCATTGTATGTTTTAGTGATTTAATAATTTATTACGTAAATGAGCCTTACAGCCTTCGAACCCTTGTCTTATGTTAACAAATTTTATAAAGGATATATTCGTTTGTTTTTACAATTATATCAATTCTTTTTATAAAATTGAGGGTTTACCCTAAGTTGTTTTTGTTAAAGAAGATATGTCTGTTGGCTATAGACAAAGTGATGTTGGTAACTATTAAACCCTAATCCTTTTGGTTGTGTGGAAATGGACGTGAGTAAATATAATATTTATATACATTTTATTTGTTTTTATGGTTATTAACCCTCGGCTGTAGACCATAGTGTTTTTGTGATTTAAGGATTTACTGTATTTAACTAAGGTAGCCCTAAGTGTGAAAGAAATCTCATAATTGTTTAAAATGATAATAAATCTGTTAAACTCTTTGGTCAAAATCCGTATGAGTTTAAGAAGAATAAGAAATGATAACATTTATTAATTATGTACAATACTTAACAATTAGTTGAAACTATATATAATATTACAATATTATGAGATAGCTAACCATTTCTACTAGGAAAATTTGTATAATCAATAGCATTTAGTAGCTCATAATTTACATGAAAATAAACTTTCCTACTTATATAAAAAACAATAAATAATTCTGGAAAACTTCTTCATTCATAAATCCTTCAGAAATAATAGATAAAGAATTTAAGATGATAAATCTAGAACATTATAGAACCTGTTAACTTTCGAAGGGGACAAACACCTAAAGAACACCATTCCTCCCAAGAGTCTCCTCAAAGCAGCCAAGATCACTTGCTTTAGGACCCCCGAGCCTATTCACTAAACCACCAGAATGAATATTCTATGTAGAAGCCTAATTAGTCCTTTGTGTAACTTATCAGTCACATTTACAGTCAAGACTCTAGCAATTCAGTTTAGCTTTCTCCTCATTGAATTCCTCTTGTGTGCCTAACTTTTCAGTTTTCATCAAAACCACAAGGTTCTAATCTATTAGAATGTAGTGATCCTCCTTCTCATTCGATGGTATATATAAGCTTGCCTAGGTATTTGGGTCATTTTTGCAATTAAATGAGCCACATGCACAATTCCTCTTTCTTGGGAACATGACCACAATTATAGGGAAGTTTCCTCGTGCAATAGCTAGAAAGTGAATGTTGTTGTTGCCATTTGTCATCTTTTCCTTCTACACTAGATCCTTCCTCCTAGTGGGTCAATGAACAATCTTAATAGTCTTCTTTGGATATATGTCTCTTATTTTAATTATTTAATAATAAAATATTCAATTACACTCATCTTTTACCATCCTTGGTCAACAACATAAAAACTTTACAATAAATTTTAAAGTGATGTCTCTTCACAAAAATAAAATGTTTTTAGTTCTAGGTGGGTTACAAACCAACTACCAAATCGTATGACATTCCTTGAGCATCACATGTTACAAAGTTCTAGTCCTTCAGTATTGTTATCACCCTAATTTTACTTTCCTAATGTATTTGAGTGTTCATACCCAAAATAATTGCCAAATAATGTGTAACTAACACAAATATCCCATCATATGATTTCATGTGATGTTTATTTTCTCTCCAAAATGACCAAGGATTTGCTTAGATATGTTTATTTTATATAGAGATGATGATAGTTATCGTCCATTAAGACCAATAATGTCTATTATTATTAACTTCATTATGTTGTCATCTCATTTGTTTTTGCAAGCATGGACACACAAATATGCCATTGTATAGACTTTTGAAAATAGATGAAGTTGGTAATAAAACCATACTTTAACCAACACTTCAACCCACGATCATTACAATTCTATTTTTTTTTACTAAAAATAATTAACTTTCAATTTTAATAAAAGTTTGAAAATATAATTATTTTACAACATTCTAAACCTGTCTTCAAATTCTATTTATTCTCATAATTTTGTTATTTTGTAATTTAAATAAATGTAATTTTAAAATTTTAAAATAATCTTAAAATATTCAAAACATATAATTAAATCTAACATATTATTTTCTACCTTAATTTTTCTAAAAAAATTTCAAAAATTTGTGAATTAACTTTCAATTTTAATAAAAGTTTGAAAATATAATTATTTTACAACATTCTAAACCCATCTTTAAATTCTATTTATTCTCATAATTTTATTATTTTGTAATTTAAATAAATAAAATATTCAAAACATATAATTAAATCTAACATATTATTTTCTACTTTAACTTTTCTAACAAAAGTCCAAAATTTGTGACCCATTTTTCTTACACTATTCCAAAATTGACAATGATCTATTTTATCTCTTCTAAAGATTTCAAAATTTGTGAACACTTCATGTATTATGTCCACCTTATCTGTTTTATACTCCAAAATTTATGAATACTTCATGTGTTTCTTTATTTAAATAAAATTATATTGTTCACAAAGTTTATTAATACTTCATGTGTTTTTTTATTTAAATAAAATCATATTGTTCAAGAAACTTCTTGGTGGTATATCTCAAAATAATAATCTGTTACATCCCAAAAATACCTAGATAACATATAAAGTATTGTGTTATGTTTACCTTATCTATTTTATAAAATTTCTCATAAGATTTCAAATTTATGAACATGAATCTTTAGAACTCATGTATTATGTTTACCTTATTTTATTTTAGTAAGGTATAGAAATTTAGTAATTAACACATTATTAAAATTTTGTTTCATTCTATATAATTTAGGTTAATATTTTTTTTAAGAATTTATATTTTAAAATCTTTCTATTTTCAAATTTCTATTTTTTTAAGAAATCACAGTTTATAATCTTTTCATTTTCACTATATTTGCTCATATTTTACAATAGTAATTATTTATGATAATGTTATGATATACATTTAATTCAATATTTATGATAATGTTATGATACACATTTAATTCAATATATAAGAATATGTCAATTTAGCTAATAATGTTTTATTAATTATTAAGAATACAATTTATTTATTTAATATTTATTTATTTCAATAACATGTTGATGATAATGGTGGTGATGGTGATGACCTTTAAATCTTGTCCAAATTCTCTATTGAACAATAATTTGCAAATCATTTATTCAATTATTAAAAAAATACTATAAATTTGTTTGTTATAAAATTCTAAAAATAAAAATTTAAACAACTTATTCGTTATTATTATATATATATATATATAGAAAGTTATATAATTTTTTATTTTTATAATTTTATAGCAAACATTTATAGTATTTTTTTAATAATTGAATGAATATATATATATATATATATATCTATATATATATATATATATATATAGTTTCATATTAAATATGATTTTATTATTTTTATTTATAATATAATTTATCTTTAATGTTATTTATAATGATAATTGTGATTAATGTTCAACTTGGTTTATCTTACCTTAAAAAAAAAAATTGTTTAGCTTGTTGTAAATTTTTATTTATACTTAAATTTTTTTGATATATATATATATATATATATAGTTTCATATTAAATATGATTTTATTATTTTTATTTATAATATAATTTATCTTTAATGTTATTTATAATGATGATTGTGATTAATGTTCAACTTGGTTTATCTTACCTTAAAAAAAAAAAATTGTTTAGCTTGTTGTAAATTTTTATTTATACTTAAATTTTTTTGAAAGAAGTATTACTAAATCAACATAATTTTGACATATAAAAATATTGAAAAAAAATAAAATTACAAAAAAAATTATAAAAAAATAACAAATTTTTTACACCTATAATTTTATTTATACATAATCCTTTATCTTACTTATTTATATAAATTTCTAAATTTGAAAACCAATAAAGTCTCAAAATTTATTACCCTTCGCCGTTCTTAGCACTTTCACCTTAATTATTTTCACAAGTTTCTCTTTAAATTACCGCATTTCAAAATATTGTTATCCATCGTCGCCTTAGAGTTCCAATCTAATCCCCTATTTCTTTTCGCTTCCTCTGTCCACATTAAAATATTATTGTTAATGATTGTCGTATTGACTGAATGTTTAATTAGGGAACATAGAAATAATATAATTTTTTTTTCCTTTTACTCAGCATCACCACATTTCAAAATCATTATTATTCATGAATGTTTTATTGGATGACTTAAAAATAATATAAATTATTATTAAAAATAAAAAACTTAAGTATATACTAATTCCGATTTTTAATAAAGTAATTTAAAAACATTTAATTTTATAATTTTATCCTAAATTCCAGTTAATTGTATTTTAAAAATTAAAAAAAACTTAAATACATATTAATTCGGATTTTTAATAAAGTAATTTAGAAACATTTTAATTTTATAATTTTACGATGACTTCCACTGAATTGAATATGTGGAAGTAAAATCTAATACACTGATTAAATGCAATATATAAAGTGCCTTTTCACACTATCAATGAAGTAACCACATTTCAAAATAATTGTCATTCATGGTTATCTTCAGGTTCACATCTCATCCCCGATATCTTGTCACCTTCCTCCTCTCGGTGACCACATTTCAAAATCATTTATTAATGATAGTCTAATTGGATGGTAAGTGTTGTTTTATATGAGAGCGTCTAATTTTTTTTCACATAAAAAATTTATATTTTTTTGTTATTTATATTAATTTAAAGAAACAATATTAAAGAATTAGATATATTAGATTAAATTAGCATAGATCCATTTTAAATCTGGATTTATCAAGCATCTAGATGGATCTAATTTCTTGAGGTGTACATTTTTTTTACCATTTGGATCCCTCTCAAGCACGGAGATGGATTCAATTTCTTGAGGTGTACATTTTGTTACCATTTGGATCCCTCTCCGTACTTGATAGATCTGGGTTTAAAATGGATCCATGATACTTTAATTTTTTTTATATTTTATTTAAGTAAATATGTAATTTATATTTTTTTTATTTTTTATTTTTTAATATTTAATATTTTTGTCCGCTAGCATAAAGTGACTAACCTGACAGGATCTCCCCCATGCTGAGTTGGAAAGCACTTCACTTCCCTCGATGCAATCATCTCTAATCAAGAGATTGTAAGACATGATAAATATCTCGGAACCACCCAAATGTTTCATACAAATGCAAAATTTTCCAAAGTGAACCATATCTGGATACTGAAAAACAGTGTCAACAGACTGATGTCAAAAATTAGAAGAAAAAAAATAGTAGTAAATAGTCTCTTGAGGCCCACCAGTGCTAGCCAATCCTTAGTAAAAGACTAAGAGCACAAACCTCTCAGTAGTACTCACCCCTTCAATAAATTCACCATTACAAACTGATGTCCAAAATTAGGAAAAAAAATAGTAGTAAATAGTCTCTTGAGACCCACTATGTGAGCAAATCCTTAGTAAAAGAATACAAACCCCTCAGTAGTACTTTTCCCTTCCATAAATTCATGACTGTTCCCTTCAAGTATGAGCCAATCCTTCGTTAAAAAAAAAATACAGACCCCTCAGCAGTACTTACCTAGTCAATAAATTCAGCACCGATCCCTTCAATAAATTCTTGAAAATACAATTAATATACATTATAATATAACTGATCCCTTCAATATATTCTTGAAAATACCATTGATATATATTATAATATAATTGTGATTTTATTTGAGTTATGTGTTGA
>LPNX011158880.1:127612-207999 GCA_001517045.1 Pseudotsuga menziesii | reverse complement strand
TGTCTCTTGTGATGTGCTTATGTGATTGCTGTGCTTGTTATTCTCTCAGTGAAAAGATCTTAACATAATGCTAGCTTAAATGTTGAAAAACTAACATTATGAAGTATTGTGAATCGTGATTTAAGTAACATTTAAACATGTAGCTTTTGTTCACTATTCCTTTCGATTTGTCTGGACATGATTCTCTTACAAGAGACCATGTGTAGCTCCTTCCCTGCTCTTCATGCTTTCTCTAAGCTCCTTCCCAACTGGGAATTCTGCGCAATTAGTGCTTCAGGCCTCTTTGGGGGGTTATTAACTGCATGGGACCCTCATAGGGTCAGATGTCATGCTTTTGAAACAGTGGTTGGTATCCTTGTGAAGGCTGATTTCTGTGGTTTGAATTCCCCTTTAGACATTCTCAACTGCTATGTTTCTTACCGAGATAGGGATACGTTCCGGGAAAAGGTTCTCAGGGGGGGACTTCTTAACTCACTTAACCTGATTCTGGGTGCGGACCTTAACTTGACCATGAATGCTTCTGAGACCTGGGGCAAGCGGGCTGTCTTAGACCCTCTTACTCCACATTTCAAGCTCCTTTTTGATTATGTGGGACTTACTGATATCGCCCCACCCAATTTTGGCCCCACATGGAGGAATGGAAGGGTCGATGACAATGGGATTAGCAAAAGACCTGACAGGTTCTTAGTAGCCTCTTCATTAATCCCTTCACTCTTATTTCACCCTGTGTGGACTCACCATTCCGATATTTCTGATCACTACCCTATTTTCTTTGAATGGAATAAATCGATTGGGTCCTGCAATTATCCATTTAAATTCAATAGATCTTGGCTTAAGGATCCTGATTTCATATCCTGGGTCATTAATAGGTGGCCTAGACTGTCTCCTTCTTCTTCTTGTTCTAATTTGGATCTCCTTACCCACAAACTTTGTAACCTCAAGAAGGATGTAAAGGATTGGATCAAACAAAAAGGCACTATTATGGAGTTTGAGACTCATAGACTGGATGAGGATATCAGTATCCTCCTCTCTAACTCTTCTTTTGGTATCCTCACACATGAGGAACAGGTGTCTCTGTCTCAGCTCAGATCTGAAAAGAAAAAAAATACTGGAACACTACCTACTGATTTGGCAACTCAAAAGTCTTGCTAAATGGGCACTGTATGGAGATTCAAACACCAAGTACTTCCATGCCTTGGCATCTGGTAGGAGGAATTAAAACTTTATCTGGTCCCTTATGGATGATGAGGGACACTCCATTGAGGATGAAGCTGCACTGAAGAATCTGGGTCAGTGTCATTTTGCCAATATTTTTAGAGATGACAACCAGACGTACTTAATGGAACAGCTCAGGGTCGTTCTTCTATACCCCAATATGATCTCTCATGAAGATGCTCCTTGTCTCCCTCAACCTATTACTATGTCTGAAGGTGAAAGTGCCTTACACTCTTTCAAAATAGATAAGAGCCTAGGCCCCGATGGCTGGCCTGTTGAATTTTATCTTCACTTATTGGACTTATTGGGTGATGATTTACTATTTGCAGTGGATTGTTCTAGGGTTTCGGGATCTATTCCTCTGTCCCTAAACTCTACCTTCCTTGCTTTAATCCCTAAAAAGGATAAGCCTTTAACCTTCGTTGACTTTAGGCCTATATCCTTATGCAATTTGTTATACAAATTGATTTCGAAGGTTATTGCTGTGAGGCTTAAGCCTTTCTTAGACTCCCATATTTCCATTGAACAATATGGATTTCTGAAAAACCGCCAGATTGTGGAACCTATTGGTATTGTACAAGAAACTCTCCACACTATGAAAACCAAAAATACTTGTGCTCTTATTCTCAAATTGGACTTGGTAAAGGCTTTTGATCATGTTAACTGGTCATTCATTCGACTCATACTTATCCAGATTGGGGTACCTCTTCTCGCTGTTAACTGGATAATGGCTTGCCTTACTTCAGCTAATTTTGTTGTACTTGTCAATGGTACGCCCTCGAAGTTCTTCGCTGCCTCTAGAGGCATCAGACAGGGATGCCCCCTATCCCCCTTACTCTTTATACTTGTTATTGAAGGGCTCAGTCTATTGATTGTTGATGCAGGAGATCATGGTCTCATTAAAGGTATTAAAATCTCTTCAACACTTGCTCTCACACATCTCCTCTTTGTAGATGATGTGATCTTGCTAGGTACTGGTACCTTATCTGAGTGGATGGCATTTGATGTTATTCTAAGTACTTTCTGCAAGGCTTCTGGAATGAGCATTAGTATTGATAAATCTTGTTTTCTCTACAATAACGTGGATGTTGATATTCGTTCTGACATTGCTCGAGCTCTGCCATATAAAATGGAGCCTATCACTACTGGTTTTAAGTATCTTGGCTATTATCTCAAGCCTCTGGGGTATAAGGTTAGCGACTGGATTTGGCTAATTCAGAATTTTGCCAATGCAAAATCTCTCACTGGGCACATAAGCTCCTCTCACTTGGTGGCAGTTTAATCCTTGTACAAGTTGTGCTGTTCAGTATCCCCATCTATTGGTTGGGCCTTGCTCCAATACTGGTATCTGTACTAAATAAAATCAGATGTCTTGCATTTGATTTTTGATGGGGCTCCTTTGGCAACAAACACCGTTATCATCTGGCTAATTGGAATACCCTATCCTGGCCGAAAGAGAATGGGGGATGGGGCATACAGATTTTATACTGGTTCAACATTGCACTCAGATTAAAAAATCTTTGGTTAGTTCTTCAGAATGAGGGATTACGGCATCAAGCTATTATCTGTAAATACTTGAAGAAGCACACAGTAGTGTCTTGGCTCAGAGGTAAGCATTTCAGCTTACATGGTGTTTCTGTTTTCTGGAGGAGGTTCCTGCTAACCCTCCCGTGGCTTGGTAGAAGTATTGCTTGGCAAGTGGGCAATGGTGAAAACGTACTCATTGGCATAGATCCTATTATTGGAATTCTTGACTCTTTCACCTGGCCTGATGGGTTTCGAGAGTTCTTAGAAGATATGGACATTATCACTCTCTCATAGGCTCGAAATATCATCCTGGGATCACAATACCGGTACTTGGCCGAGGATCTCTATGTGATTGGGGAGTGGAAATTTGCATGGGATACCTTCACACGAAGCTTGGAATTTGGTGGTATTCGCCTCCATTCTCGATCTGATTCTCTAATGTGGGTATATAATAAGTTCGATGGCTCAGTATCAGCAAAATTGGTTTATGACAGCATTGTAGCAAATTCTTCTCCCCCAAAGGGTAGTAGATTACTTAAACATATCTGGTCTGGAACTCTTCCCAGAAAAATTAACTGTTTTATATGGTTGGCTTTGATGAACAAGCTACTTACTTGGGATAATCTCCAGAAGAGAGGTTGGACTGGGCCTGGGATATGTGCCCTATGCAGTAAGGATGTTGATAGTGTTCAAGATATTTTTTTTAATTTCCCTGTTTGGATGAATGTGCTCTCGATCTTGAATGAACAGTACCATATCTCTCCTTCCTTCTAGTCTGCTAATCTCTGCTCATTCCTAGAAAAGTGGACTGATTGTTTCTCAATCCACTCAGCATTATGTTATCTCCCTTACCTCGCCATGTGGACTATTTGGAAAGCGAGAAACATCTTTATATTTGAAGGGAAAAAAATGTCTGTCGTCAGCCTTATCCATCAGATTGCATATCTCTCTCAGATGTACTACCCATCTGTCATTAAGGTAAAAAAAGCTAGAACCTTGGGCTCGGGTCCTGTACTTAACTATCCCTATGGATTCTTTGATGGGGCATCTGCAAAGAATGTTGGGGGGGTTGGCTTCTGTTTGTTGTTGAACGAGTCACATTCCTTTGAGTTTGCATTGGGGATAGATCCATGCACCAACACAAAAGCAGAACTAATTGGGCTCTGGGCCCTTCTGCAAACAACCCAAATGATGGGGATACCCAAGCTCAGGATATATGGTGACTCTTTAGTCATTATCAATTGGGAAAAGGGTACAGCCTCCCTTTCATCACTAGAACTCTATCATTGGTGTAGGGACACTAGAAAGCTTTGCTCATGCTTTCTAGAGTTGTCTTTTTGCCCTATCTACTGTGAATTTAATTAGCTTGCAGATTGCCTTTCTAAAAAAGCACTTTCTTTGGCTTCGGGATCAGGTAGTTACTCCAAATTTATTGAAGTTCTTTTGACCTCTCATGATTGTTTTGAGCTCTTTTGAGCCAGGTGCTGGAGCATGTACTCCTTATTCTTATTGCACCCCATTTTGAATGTTATGGAGCGGGCTCTTTTAGACTACTGTTCTGCTCTCCTTTGTTCACGGTAGATATGGTTCAAGTGACAGCTTATACTGATGGGATCTGTATTGTTGGAGATATACTTGTCTCCCCTTGTAGACTTGTCGAGTTGTGATTCCTTCATGATGTAACAGATATATGCTTCTTTATGATTCACCTTCATGATTGTAACCCAGTCATTGGGATGGCACTTTAGATGCCCTTTAATTCATTAATGAATATCAAGGACAGGCTTTTTTCTTCTGGAAAAAAAAACTCTTTAAGCTTCTTGAATTTTCAGTCATGTCAAAGAATTTATTTTATGTTAATTTATTGAAGCTTCTGATTTTTTGATAATGTTTGGGCAATAAAAACGTGGTAAACGCTTGCACACAGCCTCCAAATGATCTATAAATAGGGTGAGAATGGCCATAAGAAGAACACATAACATTCACAATTTCTGTAGCCGCTACAGAATTTGTAGCTAATGATAAGCGTAGAGAAGTAGCGAGTGATCTCGAAGTGTCTGAGAAGAAAATGGATGGAACGATTCTGTTGGGCATTCCCAATTCGACTCTTAGGTATGTAGGTAGCTATAGACAAAACCATGTTGGTTTTTTCCATTTTCATCCTTGCCCCAGCCCCAGCCCCAGTAGCCTTTCATGGAGGCCGAGCCATGGACACTTTCCAGACGATTTGAAACACGTACTTTCGAAGCAAAGGAAAGGCAGTTTCAGAAGCTTTGCTTTCAACATAAAGGACATCTTTACAAAAGAGAGCTCTACCAAAGAGGGCGGCGAGCAAACAATTCATGGAGAAGTGGTACTGCAAAAGGTATCTCTTTTTCACATTACGGATTATGCTGGAACTATTGCAGATGAAGCATCTGAATTGATGGGCAACAGAGTTTACCTCCAGCTCGTCAGCGGTCAACAGGCTGATCCAGGTGAATTAATGAATTTAATGAATTGAAGTTTCTTCAGTTTTTATGTTGTTTTACACCAGCTTCAATCCATCTAACCCTGGCTCCGTTGATTATTTCCGCTCATTAATGAATTTAGGTTCACTCAGTTTCTCGTTTTATACTAGAATAAATCCATGTAACCCTGGCTCCGTTTACTATTTCTGCTAATTTCTGTAGTTCAGATATAAATCTGTTATCTTTGTTTCTTTATTAAATCTAGTGATGGAATGCTTCTGTGGACTAAATCTAGTGATTCAGTGCTTGAGCCGCATAGAAAAAAATCTGAACGCCTCTTTTATAACATGCTTCTGTGTTAATCTGTAATATCTAGCTGATATACCTCAACCTGTAATTTATTAGATTTATCTGTAGTATTCCAATGTTATCTGTGGCAGAAACGGGAATGGGTAAAACTGTTGGTGAACCAACTGTTTTAAAGTGGAACCCCTTAGATGGACCCGCGGCTGGCGATACACACTACGAGATCACATTCAAATGGAAGGCCAGTCTGGGAGTTCCGGGAGCATTCCTGATAAAGAACATGCATTCACGAGAGTTCTTTCTCAAATCTTTAACTTTAGATATCCCTGATCAAGGTAAACTACGTTTTAAGTGCAACTCCTGGGTATCCCCCTATCATGTCAGCAAGAACGATCGTATTTTCTTCTCTAATAAGGTATGACCTGTTATGAATTTCTGGTTGATAATTTAATAGTTCTATAGGTTAAGTTCTTCAATACAGTCAAACAGAGATGATTAATACTGAGTGTGTCCATGACCAGAGCTACCTGCCCAATGAAACGCCAATAGGCCTCCAAAAACTGAGGGAACAAGATATGGTGGAACTACGAGGAAATGGAACGGGAGAAAGGAAAGTGTCGGATCGGATATACGACTATGACGTTTACAATGATATTGGGGAACCTGACACTAATCCAGACCTGGCAAGGCCAGTCTTGGGTGGATCCAGTGAATTCCCATATCCAAGAAGATGCAGGACAGGCCGTCCACCCAGTAAAACAGGTAATGAGCCATGGAGGATTTTGATTTTTCCAGTAAGGCGACTACTTCAAAGTCTTAATTTTGGATTTAACAAGAATAGAGATAGATTAAATTACGGGGTCTTTATTTAGGGAAATTATTTTATTGGATACTATTTACTGTTACTTTGATGTCACTTTGGATTGGCTCGCATTGGTGGGGTTTCTATGGATTGGCTCACTGGTTCACACTAGTGGGAGCTTTTATATATATTTCAATTTCATTTTTTTAATTTTAATTAAGGATTTTTTTTATATCTTAATAAAATTTATAAACTCTTTATTTTATTCTGTAGATCTTATTTTTCACAATAAAAAACCCTAAAATGATAAAATATTGTTCAACAAATTGAATTCCCTTAAGTTAAATACTTCTCCATTATATTTTTATTCATTTTTTAATACTTCTCAACATTTCTTCCAAAGTATACTGTATTAGGTTATCTAATCTCTTACATATTGCACTGAACCCACCTTACCTGTCAACCTCTCTTTAACACTACACTGTACACACTTTAACTGACAACAATAAAGCTCTGTAAACTTGTCTGCACTCAAAATTGGAGAAATCCATCTTTCCATAGTTGCCATTATCAAAAATCGATCTTTACCAAGTTGCCATTATCTTGCCAGTTGTCAGTTGTCCAAACAGGGACGATTTTGCCTTGTTTCAGGCCGGTTTTTATTAGTTTTTTTTGTCTGAAGGATTTTTCAAAACCTTCAAAAATATTGAGAAATTTCACAAGGTATTAGGGTTTTCATATCATTTGATATTATTTCTGCATTTAAAATGAACCACAGAATACAGAATTTGATTGTGATTTCATTTCTATACTTAAAATCTGTCCATAAACAACAAAAATTACAATTTTGTAAGTTAAATTCACTACATTCCAGACCAAACCAAAAATGAGCTCAAAAGTAAAAATCGTCCCTAGTTAAACTACTCTTGTGCTGAAAGTCAAAATTGTTGTCCCCTATCTAGACAGCTCCTTATCTGTCTGAAATTCGAAATCGTCCCCTAGTTAAACCGCTCCTTATCTGTGCTGAAATTCGAAATCGTCCCCTAGTTAAACCGCTCCGTATCTTGTGCTATACCTCTCAGAATAAAATCTAAATAAAAATATATTGTGCCATTATTTTTTGTATATATCCCAGAGTAAGAATAAAATCTGAATGCAGATCCCAAATGTGAAAGCCGGGTCAGTTTTCCAAACGTGAATTACATTCCTCCGGACGAAAGGTTTCCTCATACAGATTTCTCGGATTTCGGAGCTCACACGATCATGGCTTTTGCCAACATGATTGCTCCTACCATCGCCGATCTATTTGAAACTGCTTTCGAAACATTCGAACAAATCGAGCACCTCTACGTTCGGGGTTTTCTAAGTCCGTTGAATTCCAAGAAGAGCCTTCGTCAGAAGCCGAGTCCCCTTCTGATCGTGCAAGGAATACTGG
The DNA here is from genome assembly GCA_001517045.1 of Pseudotsuga menziesii. Lineage (NCBI taxonomy): Eukaryota > Viridiplantae > Streptophyta > Pinopsida > Pinales > Pinaceae > Pseudotsuga > Pseudotsuga menziesii. Next base: position 200,264 of record LPNX011158880.1, on the reverse strand, counting down.
AAGCGGCCGAAGACAATCCGCTGATAAACTTTCTGCGCCCACAAATCTTGGAAGGTGAGGTAATTGTATTTTGGTTCCGCACTGAATTTAATTCAACTCCTTAACACTTGGATTCAGAAGAAATCAATGGCTGAAATAAATATTATTGTATGCAATAGTCAATGAATTCGCCTGGAAGACCGATCGAGAATTTGCACGGCAATCGCTCGCTGGCGTGAATCCGCTGATGATTCAGTGCTTACAGGTAATTGAATTGCTCCCCAACAATCCTGCATCCTATGCTTCAATTTAAGATATACAAATAGTATATAATCTTTGTCCGATTTTCACTGGACACAGCTTAATTTTGATTTAATCGGGGTGAGGGATTTAAAACCTAACCTCTAGTGTTTGAACATGATTACTGTTAACAATAGGAATATATTGACATTTTATTTCTGATTCTTTATAGCCTAGAAATTATAATATCTTAAAGAGATAAATATCCAAAAATTTAATAATACCGAGACAACTTTTAAGAGAATAATCTTCGATATCTTATGTTTAACTTTATAATAAATTTTACTTGTCACAGACATTTCCTCCGTCCAGCGGCTTGGACCCAAATCTGTACGGCCCGCAGAAGAGTACGATTACAGAACAACACATAGAAAAGTTCCTAGATGGCCTCTCTATCTCGCAGGTTTGATCACGGTTTTTCTTCTCTTTTTTTTTCTGTTTTTTTATTTCCTTGCTATCATATGGATAACATTCATCTTGATGTTTCTAGTAATGAAACTAGCTAAAGAAGCATATGCTGTTTCTAGGGAGATGTAAATTGGATGATTGTTTATGATAATCTTTAACATAATAGAGCCTGTTCAATATAATACAGGCTATGGGGTCAAAAAGGCTATTTATTCTGGACTACTATGATCCATACATGCTGTATGCCGAACGCATCAATAAGCTATCCGATGAGATTAAAACATATGCCAGTCGCACACTTTTCTTTCTCACTGACGAGGGAGAGCTGAAGCCCGTGGCCATTGAACTGTGTTTGCCTCCCACTGTTGATCACAAAGCTGTTAGAAACGTGTACACTCCTGCTGAGGATGGAACAGAGCAAGGAGCGTTATGGAAACTGGCAAGAGCTCATGCCCGTGTCAACGATTCCGGTTACCATCAACTGATCAGCCATTGGTAAACCATCTTCAAATTACATAAACCCTAATCCATTCCACACCTATAGAACTACTGTTCTGTATTTAAGTTTTTATTTTGTTGATTGATTGCAGGCTGAGAACTCACGCAGTTATGGAGCCATTCATTATAGCCACTCACAGACAGCTGAGCACAATGCATCCTCTGTACAAATTACTGAAACCTCATTATCTTAATACAATGGACATCAACCAAGCTGCCCGACAGAGCTTGATAAATGCAAATGGAGTTATCGAACTCGGCTTTACTCCCGCCAAATATTCCACCGAGATGTCATCTAAGATATACAAAGAATGGAAATTTAACGAGCAAGGGTTACCTGCTGATCTTCTTAAAAGGTCAGTTTTCAAGTACTAAAACGCTTGTTTCATTAAGGGTTACCCGCCATTTTACATATGAATGGTGTATTATGCAGGGGAATGGCTGTTCGAGACCCAACAGCAGCATACGGCCTGAAGCTTGTAGTCGAAGACTACCCGTACGCAGTAGACGGCCTGGAAATATGGTTTGCATTGAGAGAATGGGTTTCAGACTACTTGTCTTTGTATTACAAGGACGACGCCTCAATAAAAAATGACAAAGAATTGCAAGCTTGGTGGAATGAGATTGTAAACGTTGGGCATGGAGATCTCAAGGACGATCCAAGCAGATGGTTCAAAATGGAGGCAAAGGAAGAAGTTATTGAAGCAGTTACCACTGTCACCTGGATTGCATCGGCTCACCATGCAGCTGTTAACTTCGGGCAATATTCGTATGGAGGTTACATGCCCAATCTTCCCACCATGAGCAGATGCCTCATTCCAGAGAAAGGATCTGAAGAATACTCTGAGATGGTGAGGGATGTAGATGCATATTTCCTTAGAACAGTGTCTACTCCGAGACAGGCTACCCTTATCATGGCTGTTTTGGAGATCTTGTCACAGCATGCGAAGCACGAAGTATATCTGGGGCAAATACATGGATCCACGCCAGATTGGGCTGATGACAGTGGAGTAGAAGAAGCATTCAATCGATTTTCATCGAAATTAGTGCAATTGGAGAAGGATGTGATAGCCAGAAACAATAATCCCAATCTGAAGAATAGGCACGGGCCTGCTCAAGTTCCATACACCTTACTGTATCCCAACACTAGTGATCTATCCGAGTCTGGTGGCCTCAATGTTCATGGTGTCCCGAACAGCATTTCCATCTGATCTATATCTCTGCAGTATTTTGAATTAATCGTAACAGTTTCTACTGATACCAATGCAAACCGCAGTTGGATATGGTTATCAAAATTTCCTGTGTGCTTAATGTTTCTTTATGTCCGACAGATCTTTATATGTGTCTCTTTAAGGGTTATTTATTCATGTCTGGCCAGCAGTATGCATTTCCCAAATGTCTTCTCTCAATGCAGCTGGAATTTTATTATATGCCGGTGATGAATTATTGATTAGGTTTTCGTGAGAATTGAGTTTTAAAACACGGCGAGTTGTAAATTAGATTTTCGGTTTTAAAACACAGTAAGTTACGAATTAAGAATCGCTGTCGATTTATATCGTAAATGATGTTTACTTTGAACAAAGGTCGTCAATATTTTGTTACAAAATGTGGAGTTGATTATTTGAATTTTCTACGTAAGATTTTGTATTATAAATTTCCAGATTTTACATAATTTTATATTGTATTTATCCAGCTGCTAAATCAAATTAATTATATTAAATATTATTTTTTATTTCTATTTATGGAAGTTTAAATAGGTAAAATGTGGCACTTATTCAATGTCAACAAAGGATGCTCATCAAATTGAAATAAAATCAAATTATTAATAGTGGTAAAGTCTTTTTTGTTTTTTTTCAAATAAAAATCTTAATACTAAATGTATATATTTTTTATTTTTTTCATATTTTTTTATAGTTTTTATTATTATTATTATTAATAATATATGTAACACATTAAGTGTGTTTGTTAATTATTTTTTATGATCTAAAAAAACTAATTATTTAGTTTGTTTTAAAATTGTATTCCTATGCTCAAAGAGCTTGGAGAGAAGCTACCTCAGCTCACTATAATTTTGACAAGTTGAAAAGCTTGATGTGGGTGTAGACATGACACTCTAAGAAGAAGTGATTTTCATCCTCAATGTTCATTTTCTCACAGAGATGGTTATTTATAAATATTATTGATCAATAACAATATTTATAAAGAGATAATGTATATTAGTTTTATTTTAACAAGATTAAGTATTTAGTTAGTTAATGATTATCTGAAAGATATGAGAATTTTGTTTCACAAAAATTATATTTAATAAAAAATTTCAAAATAACAATAATAAATTGAGTTTGAAGATTATTACAAATTTAATTGAAGATAATATATAAATAGTGAAAGATACCAGTACAGAGTTAAATTTGCTCTTATATCACTTATTGGGAATGGCCCAGAGCTTAAACAGGCTCTACCCACCAAAAACACGCAAACATCAAACTTATTAAAGAAAGCATAATTGCAATCACAAACATTAAACTTATTATTCCCTGCAAGTAGGGAATTATGTAATAGACAATGTTTAGTAATTTGTGCACTTAAAATTTCAGTTTTTTTATGCTATAGTTTTTTCCATTTTGCATAAAGTTTTTATGCCACAACTTTTATTGTGGAAACAAATTTTTATTTTCTACAACTGACATCTTCTGACATGGTCTGACTGGTGACATCCTCGATTGTGCAGTCATTCTGCGTCGCGGCTCTACACACAATGTTAAGGTGGCGATCAGGTAAGGTTCTAACTTCCCTTCTTGTTTCCATGATTACGCTATACATGCCATGCATGCCCTTCTTGTTGCCACGATCACTCCAAAGCTCCACGTTATAAAATGGATTGCTCGAACTACATTTAGACTAGTCTGGCACTAGTTAAGCATTTGCCCTCGCTGCCACCAAGGCTTCAACTGCAAATCCCTTTAGTACCCTGTCCTCCTTTATGAGCCATGGTTTCCTTCTTTCCAAAACCCCATAACCCCATATTGTTTGAATTTGCATCTCTCCCTGCATGATCTTTAGTAATCTATCGGCCGGAATTCGATCTTCAGGGCACAATCTGTAGGAGTTGCTAACTCCAGATACTTGTTAAATACCCCTTGGATTTGGTTTTTTGTTTAGGCGTAAGAATGGCCTAAAGGAAGTTCGATCTTCAGCAGCACATTCTGAAATGCTGGATCATCCAGTGGAAGTAACAGGTCATCATGTTTTGTTATCCCATGCAGCACCTGTAGAGCTTTACAGGGAGAAGTTCTAGTTCTAGTTCCAGTTCCAGGTCCTATATTTCACCTTTCCTTACTGCCATTTGATGATTTCCTATATTCAGTTAGTTCTTCCATTTTTTCATTAGAGCATTGATCTCTGATCAATCCTATATACATTAGCTAGCATAAACCTTTTAATGTCCTACTAATTGCCTCTCAAGTTAATGGGGATTTTACAAGTGAGTTTTAAGTATCACACTTATGCTTTGATTTCATTTAACAACCTTTGAAACATTTGCAGAAGAAGCAGAAGTGCTCCATCGGCATCTCGATCTATTCCCAGTGGTATGTACCCATGACAAGCTCATCAAAAAACATAGCTGCGACTCAAAGGATCTTAGATTTCATGAATGGATGGTAATGGTAGAACGAGCAAAAACAACAAATGACCATAAATTCACTCAGAGTTTCTCTCACTAAATTTCATTACTAAGAAGTGTGAATTCGCTCTCCGAGTAGGTTCATAGAACCTGTTATTTATGGAGATTACCCTTCTTGCATGAAGGAGATTGTAGGCTTGAGATTGCCTTTTTTCACCAAACAAGAATCTAAAAAGCTGAGGGGATCGTTCAATTTCATTGGTATCATCCATTATACTGTCACTTATGTTTCGGATTCTCCACAGTTACAAGGATCTACCCCAAAGAGACTTTAAGAAGATTCGTTGACAACTACTTCAAGTATATTCCTTCCCTTAACCTATTTAAAAACCTAGCAACAGAAGCATAAATTTTTTGATGGAATGTTCTACAAACAAATAAAACATAGTAAGGTTCATCTTAACCTAGTGATTTTTTAAATTATGATTGAGTCCTATCTGATGTCAAATAAATCCAAAAAGTCTAAATTATATTCTATTCAGCATGATTTGTACTCTAATCCATTGTACTTGCAGTGTATCGAAATGGCATCCCTATTGGTGAAGTAGGCATATCATATATCTTATACTTTGCTCTGGATGGACTCTGGACTAGGATTCAATTTTTGTTCGAGTTGCATATTACACATGTAAATATATTATTGTTCTAGAAATCTTCAACAAACAAAAAAATATTTGAAGTTTTCTTTTGGACAGATTGCCATACACTCTACAAATTTGTGGACTGCAGTTAACAGAGTTAACACATGATGACGGGTTGACATTTTATCCATTCATGGATGGATTGGTACAATATCCAAATGATGCAATCAACAAACATGACATGTCTCCACAATTTTGTTGCTGCAGTTAACATAGTTAACCCGATGATGATGGATTGCCATTTTCTCAATTCGTGGACTAAAAAACACAAGAGTTGTATTGAGGTCGGCCATAAGATTTTCAATGATATTAGGTTGGCAAGATGATGCTCCTACAATATTGAATCTTTATGAATTTTCCTTGGGGTGGAATTGCTTCAAATCCAACCGTCGTTCATCAAACATGGATAATGTACACAATTAAAAAACAAATAAATCCAAAAAATTGAGAGTATAATAAACAAAAACTTAAGACATAAATATTCCAATCACACGTATCATTCATTGTCAGCAACATACCTTGATTGATATAATGATTTATATCATATGACAACAACCTGCTTAGATTGATATAATGATTTATATTTCTTTAGCCATTCTGAAAACATTTTTTCATTTTGTATTTTGGATTATTAAATAAAAGTTTCAATTGATATAATTATTCCTAATTTAGTGCTTATTCATTAAACATTTGAGATGGGATTATATAGGAGGCCTTCATGTATTCCTATGCTATGTATTTTAAATCATTGCTTTTAAATTGTCATTTTCCAAATGGAATGTGTGTTCAACACCTCATCAATACTATTTATGCTATGTATTTTAAATCATTGCTTTTAAATTGTCATTTTCCAAATGGAATGTGTGTTCAACACCTCATCAATACTATTTAATGACATTGAGGATTTAAAATTAATTTGAGTGGTTCCAAAGATTGAAAACTGGAATCTAAGATAGATTTATTTTGGAAAAATTCATTTTTCATGAATCTCCATTTAATCCATCAGTCCATGTGGTAACACCTAGGCATTCTTGTGCCCACTCCATTAATATGCATTACCCATGTGCTAGGTGTGCATGGAAAATTTGGAAATTCTAACATGAATGAGGAAACCCTAACTCTACTTGTTTCTGCATCCCATTTCTTTCATGTAGATGTTACCCTCTTTGCAGTTTAGCTTGCAAATACATAAGCACATTTGTTAAATATATGGTACCTTAAAGATTAATTCAATATCCTCTCTTTTTGGAGGCATCTCGAACATGAGATTATGAGATTAAGAGATAAATGAAACGAAGCAATATTTTCCTCTTCGTCTCCAAGAAAGCTTTTCCCCAAGTATCATCTTTGGTGGAGATGGAAGTTAGAGGGCTCCATACTCTCTTCAGAGCGATAATCTTCTTACAAGCCTTTTGGGATAGGTCAATTGCAAATAATAATAAAGTTAGCATAAAAGTTTTAATTGTTATGTTATTATACATTTCTAGTGTTGATGCATAAAAAGTATTGGCGTATTAGTGGACACTCGCTGCATTCTTGGAGATATGGGAATAATTGGTATTATTTTCCATGACAAAGGACACAATAAAGTTAATAAAAATGTAAGCTTCTTTTGTGGTAATCTGTTCCAACAACCATGTGGTATCGATTCACTGTTGGAGTGAATGCATATTTTCCTATAGTGCACCGAGGTTGCCTTTGCATTACATTGTTGCTTCTCATAAATTTGCTTGGCACACATACAAACCCATTATTGCTTCTCATAAATTTGCTTGGCACACATGCAAACCCTTGGCTTAGTTTACATGGTAAATGAGTTGCTAATAAAAGTACAATCTTGGAATCCTAATATGTGTCCCATTATTCTAAAGAAAGAGTAGTCACTTCTGTGTATAGTGAATAAGATAGTGCTTAGCTTAGCTAAGTAGTTCCTCTCTATTATTATCAATACTATTTTGCCTTTGGCTACTACGCTTGAATCTGTTTATTACATTATATATGTAATTATACAACAATAAGCTTAGTTCTCATGTTGCACCATTGTTTGCACTCTGCTCCTTCCTTTCATTGCATATCAATGTTGGTGAAAGGCTATAAAGAAATGGTTCAAGGCTTCTATTCCTCTAGAATTGACTAGAGCATCCCATAAGTGTGAGTATACTTAATGCAACACATTCTTAAAGGCTAGGTCTAAGGATGTTTCCTTACTCCCAATAATTAGGACACCACTTTTCTATGGGCAGAATTATTTACAACTTCATAAGAGGAGCATGGGGATCTTGAGTTTACTCAGCTTGGTCAGGATGGCATGATGGCATTGGGCTGTTGGGAAGTTGGGGGTTGGGAAGTTGGGGGTTTCTAATTAGTATTAGCATTCCGAGTGTTTTGGGGTATTAGTATTAGTATGAATGAATATAATGAAGTAGCTCCTCCTACTTCATTTCTAGACATGGGAAGCATGATGACCATTGAAGAGATGAGGTACGGAAATGTTCAAATTAGAATCAAATGTGCTAGACTATATATCTGTTAAGTGTGTGTCTAATTGTTGGAACATATTTCCCATCAGAAATTTGGTTAATAATCTTTCACATAAACCAAATTTTCTACAGTACACCAAACACTTATGCCCATCCAAATAAATTATTGTTTCTCTATGTTTGTAAATAATAATATTATTAAATTATAGTTTCTCTGAGTTTGTAAATAATAATATTATTATTTACAAAACAAATGCATAAATTGATTTACAAACCATTCTTACTCCATAGCTCTATCACGTATATTGGACGACAATATTCCTGGCTAAAGCCATCCACAACAAAGTCGAACATTGTTGACAACTAGGCACTAATACTATATCCCATAGAAATTAAATAAGCTGGTGCACATAAGCAATCTACAATAAAATGAGACTAAAATAATACTAACAAGTGGACCCGGAGGCCAATGACCAAGTGCTTCTGGTCCTCTCGAGCATCCACATAGTAATAGTTCACTACGCTGGGATCCATGAGGTGGACGGAGCCAAACACCAAAACCAATAGCACGGCGTGAACGAAGTCAAGAAACGTGATCTTGTAAGAAGATAGATCCAGCGTCTTGTCGATCTCTGTGTTCATCGTCGAAATCCAGCTTTTGGTGGCGATCCCGTAGTATAACTTCTCGTCTTCTGCCCTGTAGCTATCGGTGAACGAATCATTGAAGCAAGAAATCTAGCACAGGCCCAACATAAAACTAGTCAAGTATGTTTTTATGCTATAGCAAGAACTGTGGTAGTCAGAGGCAGTTTGATGAGATTAGCTATGCTGGCAAAAGTCTTGTCTCTATTGCATATTTTTCTGTGATTGATTTTTTAGGGCCTCGTCAAATCTCACAGCCATTGATGAACCGACTTAATTCTTACCTTTCTGATTCTGTAAGTCTTCGTAGATAGTGATGAGATTCAAGGTAGCGGTGATAATTTTGTACTGACCTCAAGTTAACTTTAAGTCTTCTAATATCAAATTCACCCATCAATCTGCCCTGCCCTACCTTTCCTAAATCTATCAACGACTAACTCAAATTCACTCATTAATATGCCTTACTTCTAATATCAAATTCACCCATCAATCTGCCCTGCCCTGCCCTGCCCTACCTTTCCCAAATCCATCGACGACTAACTCAAATTCACTCATCAATATGCCTTACTTCTAGAAAAATCTATGCTAAATCCATCGACTAAGGTAGGGAATAAGCAATTACACTGCTTTTTATCTTGTTAAAGAATGCAACAGCCTTTGTGTGGTCCTTCTCCTTTCCTTTTACTTGCACATCTCATATAAGTTCCCTTTTTTAATTATGGAGCCTTAGTGTTGCTTTCTTCAACTCATCAATCAAATTATATTCATTATAACTTCTTTATCTATTTCTACAAGTCTATAAATGGCTTTCATTCCATCATCATCTATATTTTGCTTCCATGGACTTTTCCTTTAGTCCATGCCTCATGCTTTATACTATAGGAACTGCATTCTTCATGGAAATTTCACTAATGCTCTCGATATCTTGACACCTGAAATTCTTCCCTCTACAATCTCCCCAACAACCTTAACTATTGTTTTCTTTGATAATGCTCCTATGGTAGTGTGGCCTACATTCTGCCTTAGTTTATAGAACCATTCCTCAATGGAACTTCATTGCTTCTCCCATTTACACCAGCTTCTTTTCTATCATCATTATTTTCTACATTTACATCCACTACAATAGAATTTACAAAATTATTCACTTCTTTCCTTTCAACATCCATGCTTTCTTCCTCGTCCAATACAAAAATAATTATTTCGTAGAAATTTCTCAATAAAAACTAATCCATCAATTTCAAATATAATTTCAATTTTACACTCTGGGGTTTATTTACTCACCTCTTTCATGATGACACATTCACTATTACTTTCTTTAGTAACAAATTCTTCAGTTATTTTTCTAGTGATTCCTCCACTACTTTCATCTATACTTGCTGAATTCACACAAATTCATTTTTCTTCTATGCCTATTATTATGGAACAATCATTCCACTCTTTAAATCTTAATTGAACTTATCTAGGAGGGATTCACCACGAAGTTCTTTGCAGCATTCTATTATGGCTACTCTATCACCTCTACACAATGCACATTCTCAATACACACCATATCATCATCAACTTTCATTCCTAGATCCTCTTCATCATTGACTAATGAAAAAGAAACACCATCTTAGGCATTAAATATCTCATGCTCCTGCACAATTGCATAGGTCACTTTGCTAGCTTCAAAATCAACGACTTGAATCTCTTCTAGTACTGCAGAAATATAAAAAATTTCTAGTATAAACATATTGGCAACAACTTTAGTGTTGCTCTCATCATTAACCCCTCTCCTTCAGCATCATCAGTTTCACTTGAATATTCATTACTAGTACCTGCAAGATTAAACAAATCAATAAAAAAATCATTAGTGTAAACAACTATCTCCATAGCCACGTCTTTCTTTGTCGTTTCCTTTTCATCATCCACCATCACAATGGCAATTTGATTGTATTCAATAAATCATGCTACTTTTGAAGCGGTCTCCTTATCTTCTCCATCATCAACAATTGGCATTACTAGGTTCACTTGACCATTGGATCCAATACAACCAACTTCTTTTGCATCATCATCATCAATAAATGTTGATGGCTTCACCAAGGAATAGACTTATTGACCAACAATTCCACAATCATCTTCCACACGTGACTAAGTATTGCAAAATTTACCATCTACAATTTTCACATGCTCTGTTCTACTAATAGAGACATCATATTTCTTAATTTATTTTATTATCTCTACATTAAAGGAGTCTGTAATGTCCCTAGAAATTGGAACTAATTTTTTTTTTTGTAGGCTAGTAAAAACTACCTAGACGGAACATTATTCACTTACAGAACCCTATCGTACACTTCATGTACCTCTGTTTATTCATAAGTTGTTTTTACGTTCTGTTTTTTACTTTCAATCATTATTTTTAATGTATTTTACGTATGATGTTGTATTGCTATTTATTGCTTAGTACTATGTTTATACTTTTGTCACTTATGTGTCATCACTAGATTTATATGCTTGTCATTTTCTACATTGTCGCACTTGTTAATTATAGAGTCCTAACTTAACTTTGTTTGTGTAAACAAAGTGGGCGGAGTGGCGGGACTCGTTCTCCCATGACGGTTTGAGAGGTAAAGGTGTTTACTAGTTTGCAGGATTACTTAGTTCTCTGAACTAAGGCACCTATTTTTATTTCACATGCACTTCATACCTTGCGATGGGGTCCTGTTTAATGAGTACAGAAAGTTATGACCTTAAAGATCATACTGTTGGTTGACTTTGGTTCTTTTACCAATTCCAAATTATAACATGTATAATTACTATTTTTACTTCATTATGTTTTTGTATCTCGTCGTTTATATATCTTAGTATAATTCTGTTCTATGTTTATTTTATCAAAACTTGCTAACTCTTCTTATGTTCTCCATTTGCAGGTTATTGTCTGGGCGTAAGGACAGACCCTTGATTTTTATGAGGGTTAAATGTTTCACATGTCATATTACATATGCCATGTTCACTAAGCATAAGCTTAGGGCTTAAATGCATGTACTAAGTTATGGCTTAAAACCTAAGGTTTTCATGTTATGTTTAATGTGCAAGTCTTGTGGCTTGTCTTGAGACTAGCGCAAACAAGCCTTGTCCAAGCACTAAACCTTAACATTGTAATACATTATGCCTTGTTTTAACATATACGTTGTAATGTTTTACCTTGTGTTATGAATAGGGTGGAAAAATATATATCATATGGTTGAACCATATGTTAGCAGGGTTTTAAGCTTTTTCATGAGAAATGGAGGCCATGTTTATGCAACGAAACCTGACTATGGAGAGTGGGTTTAGTATTTTGTTAATGGACACCAGCTGGTTCATTAATTCCATTAATGCACTTGGGTTTCGTGACAACCCAAAATTAGGTTGGGATCACGATGGCTTTGCCAATTTGCTTGTCATTTGGGGTTTGTGTATTCTGGCTCTGCGTGGGGAGAAAACATGGAGGAGACCCTTAGACCATAAGGTAAGCTTCTTTCTGGATTCTTATGTCTACACATTCTTTTGGTTTAAGGTTCTTAACATTTTCATAATTCTCACCCCAGTTTCGCTCAGCTCGGTCGTCATCTTGACTATAGACCCAAGGTGCAAGGTAAGCCTTGCACAACAAGCATATGCTTGTTGCCTCTCGGCATGTATGCGTGTTGTTTCTTCGTTTGGGTTTGGGGCTTCTTGGAGGGGTTTGGAGTTCACCTTTGGGATTATGATTATAGACTTGGGTTTTATTATTTTGTTACGGCATTTGATCCATGAAGTAACTCGTAATCTATTAGGCTCTGTGTAAATAAGTTTGGGTTATGTAAATTGTTATTTTGATTTGGGACTTTTAGCCATGGGCTGCACCATTGCTTGCAATGGTATGTTAGCCCATTGGCATGCCTTCGTAACTTGGTTTTTGGTCTTAAATGATGACTATGTACCAACCATGATACCCACTATGTAAATGGATATAAATACTATTTTTAATTGGTTACCATGGTTATTATTTTACGATGTGTAAGATGATTCTATTCTGCTTTTTTTCGGTTTGTTATGGTAAATTTACATGGGGCATTTGCTTGCTTGAAGGTTCTATGTATAATGGCGTTCCTTAGCTTTATATTGTAATACATTGACAATGTGGGTATAGACCATGCATGAATGGCATGAGCATTTCCCTCATGCTGCAATAGCTTAGTGTATGATTTTACTTATTATTATTGGTTTTTATGCGATGTGGACTATGAAGAGCTACGGGTGGGGAACCCACGATTGCCAACGTTATTGTAGGGTTATTTTGGAAAGACTATGTGTTAAACTTAAAAACCTTGTTGAGGCCGTGAATGTAGTTAGGGTCTTACAACCTCACTGTTAGTGTATGCCTTTGTTTATTACATAGCATTTGGTGTATTTATAAATTGCAGCCTGCATACATTAGATGTATAACGTGGCTTGTGTAAAGACAGTTATATGATTTGCTTCTTGTCTGTGTATAAAATGCTATGGTTTGTTATTATTGTTTTTTCCTTGGGTTTGGACATCCATAGGAATCGATGTCGTGACCTTTGTTGGAAAAATGGGTTTTAATTATTAGTTGTTTAATGTTATGCGACGACTGTGTGTAGATTTGGATGGGACCTTTAAACACTTTATGTTTTATGAAAAGGATGACTGTAATAATAGGACTGTAGGCTATTTTATAGCAATGAGTTATGTAAAGGGATGCGATACTAGATTAAGAGATTAGAACTATGGATTTTATATAATAATACATAGGTTTGGTATTGGACCACATGGATGGTCACGATGCCTTCTCTATTTGGTTACTTACCAGCGTAGATCCAAATCCTAGGCTCTATCAAGCATCGAGATGGATCAAATCTCTCGAGGTGCAAACCTCTTCTTAGGTATCCATTTATTTGATTCAAACCAAAAGACACATCTTTTTATTTAAGGTCCACATATAATTTTATTATTATTATTATTTAATAATATTTATGGTCGACATATAATATTTTTTATTATTTTTTATTTTGTTAGGAACAAACATTGCATCATTTCCCCACACATGGTTTTAAAACCATATTCAAGGCCCTCCTACAATCATGAGTTGTTTAGGAAGCATTGCACATGGTCTTAAAACTATTTGCAATGCCCTCCTAAACCATGTACAATAAAACCATGGGTTGTTTAGGAGGCCTTGCACATGAAACTATTTGCAATGCCCTCCTAAACCATGTACAATAAAACCATGGGTTGTTTAGGAGGCATTGCACATTGTTTAAAAACCATGTGCAAAGCCTCATAAATCATGTACAATAATACCATGGGTTGTTTAGAATGCCTTGCACATAGTTTTTAGCACATGGTTTTAAAACCATGTGCAAGACCAACATTTTTTTGCGGGTAATTCAATTTTGTGTTTTTTCCTTGACCCACATATTTTTTTTATGGATAATTAAATTTTTATTTTTTTATTGTTTTGTTAGGTAGGAAGATTACAACATCTCCCCCATATTTTTTTTAACAAAAAATAAAAAGAGTTTTTATAAAAAAAGCTGTGCACAACCATTCAGTACAGAGAAAATAGCGGGAATAGATAGTTCTTGCAGTTCAAAATTACTGCACACTAAACTGATCCAAAGAGATGTCCAAAAAACTACACATGGAGAATTTGCAAAATAGCTAGTGCTTGGGCTAGTGTATACCCTTATAAATTGACTACATAGCAAAAGACAATAAAACATATTAACATATTTAAAACAGAACCGATTATGGATTTTCTCTGAGCTTCATGGGCTGGACCACAGACTCCTCCTACATGGGGTGCGCTGCAGCTGCAGTGGTTTTGTTCACCTTGCTTCCCTAGTTCATGTTGATCATACTCTAGAGGTCTTCGTAGATTCTATCAACCTTACCCATTATCTCCCTGAGATTGCTCTCATTGTTATCGATCCTTGCATCGTGGTTGCTAATTTGTAGAGAGGCATAACTCACCACTTCCCCCATGCTCTTGACCTCTTGTGCTATTTCCTTATTATCCATTATGCCTATCACTATCATCTCATACAGTTGCCTGAGATTCTTCTTTACATCCATGATGCCATCATTTTCGTTAGGCTGAGACATTCTGCCGATTCCTGGAGAAAGTTCAATATGGGCAAAGTTGTTATGCAAAGCACGAAATGAGCCTGCTAACACGCAAGCTTGATTCTCAGCAGAGAGGTCACTAAGGATGTATTTGAGCACTTTTAACTCCTGCTGCAGGGAGGCACCCTCCTTGCTTCGACCCTCTTTATAGGCTAAGGTTCCCACTGCACCTTCCTTCCACCCTGAGCAGTGACAGCCCAAGATCGTGCTTTTCTTAGCAGTGATAGTATGAGATTCATACGTGAGACTGGATCCAGAATCAGTGTTCGAAAACCACAGTGAGGAGCCTATAAGGGTGCTACAGGAGAAAGAGGAGAAGGCTGTGAGGGAAAGCCTTTCCTTCATGAAAGTTATAGTGAGAGGGATAGCTTCCCATGGAATTTCCTGTAGCCACCCTTCACCAACACCTGCAATTACATCCAAGAGAATGCGCTCTAGAGGAATCTCATGATAAACAGAGTCGAGAGAGGGAGAGAAATGAGCTTGCAGGCTACTTCGTGGAGAAGACATAATGGGATGGTCAAAAAGACTTGGAGCATGTGGGGAGGAGGGGCAATTAACCCGGGGGTGGTGAGCCATAAATCCAACGTTACCCAAGAGAGGATGCAGGCAGAGAATGCACCACATGGCAGGGGTAAGAGGAATGGCAAGACAACACATTGAATGAGGAGACCCTTCGAGATGGAGCATGAGGTGGGAGCCAACTATAGGAGGATGGCGAGATGCGGTGAGAGGAGGCGCGTGGGGAGGGATAGGGGGGGGGTAAAAAGATAATAAGGGAAAGGATTATGGTGAGGATGGAGGGATAAGGGGAGGGGGATATGGAATGAAAAGGGGTGGAGGGATAAGGTGAAAGATGGGGAAGATCCTTAATAACGCCTTTAGGGGTAAAAATCATCGCTTCCAGGAGTGAAGAGGGGGACGACCTCTTGCCTTGTGAGAGGAATGAGTAATCCCAATGAACCATTAGGGGATGAATTTAGTGTAAGGAGCGTTTTCATTAAGACTGTAATGACCTTGAGGTAGGGAGGCCCCCATATTTGCCAAGGCATCCATTGCAGAGTTATTGTGGCAAAGAATGTGGAATAGTTCATAGGATTTAGTCATGAGCGGCTTTGATTTGTCATACAGACGATGAAAATTAATTGAACCAGAGGAGTAACCATTAATCAGTTTGAAAATAACATGCCTAGAGTCTCCAAAGATCATTACCTTGCGGAGGTATTTACTGACTAAGGATTGTAGTCCCTATAGGAGTGCCAACCACTTGGCCTCGTTGTTGGTCCTATGTCCAAGGCCCCAAGTGAAGGTTTGTTTGACATGTCCTCTGGGATCCAAGAGGACCCCCCTTGCACCTGCCACCCCTAACATCCCCCCCATATTAGATTGTTTTTGTGGCCGACATTTATTTTGGCCTATTAGAAAATTTATTTTTTATTAATAAAAATAACGTTACAAAAGTGATATTATTTTTTATTTTTTGTAACAAAAGCTCTCCCATAATATTCACTATCACTATTATTTTTTTCCGACATGTTACAAACGTTACATCACCTTACAAGATCTCTCCCATAATATTCACTATCACTATTATTTTTTGCCGACATGTTACAAACATTAGTAATGTTACATCACCTTACAAGATATCTCCCATAATATTCACTATCACTATTATTTTTTGTTGACATGTTACAAATGTAAGTAACGTTACATCACGTTACAAGATCTCCTCCATACTGGGCTGTAGAGCGCCTCTCGACGCAATGATTATGTTTATTTAATGGAATGTTATGATATTTAACTTATACTTGTTGAGACAGACCTTAAAGGTCTTTATATATATATATATATATATTTCTATATATTTCTATATATTTAACTTATACTTCTGAACTAATTTTGAATTTAAAACAAGCCTCTGCTGACAAATCAAATATGTCAGCAGAGTAATGCAACTTGTAGAACAATTATATGCTAATTGGTAACAAAACCTAGATATGGTAAACATAAACTAAGCATGAGAATAATATAGAAATCAACTTAAAAGTACAAACCCTAGTAATGTACAACATATAATAAAATTTATAGCCTAAGCTTAGTATTAAAGAAAATACAAACCCTAGAATATTCTAACCAAAGAATCCTAGACACGGGGTTACAAAATGCATTGAAATCATTTACCTAGTATATCCAACAATTAAATTTAGAGAAATATAATAGGAATATAATAGGAAGTCTACGACTTCATACCTGAACTTGAAACTATGTTAATGTTTGTACCTGCACACTCAAATAACCAGCATTATCAATTCAATGCAGATCTGACCTCTGTTTGATGACCAAATCGCTTGGGAACTACCACGTTCCACGCAACCATAACTCAAAACCATTCCTGGTTTAAATCTGGATCCCCTCGAGCTAGACTCTAACATGCAAGTAGCTTAGAGCTTCTAAGGTAGGGTTTCTTAATTGGTATTCAATTATTAATCCATTTCTCCTTTTCCTTTCACGAAAGAGTTCTCCAAGAAATCCCTTGAGAGCAAAAATAGGCAGAATAAAAATTCTACCAGATAGAAATCAAAACCCCAAGCCTTTTCTTGGCTTGAGTCTTTATAGACAGAATTTTCAGTCAAAGGGATGGTTAAATCAAGAAACCTTGGTTTTTTTTATTTAACCCTTTTCAATTACTTTGGGTAATTATTAAAATTTTAACTTAGGAACTTTCTACTAGTTCCTAGTTGGACTTTCATAAACATTATACTATTTATTAATATTTAATAATAAATAATAATTGATGTAGCTTCTCTTCTTTCTTTCATTTATTTATTTTATTAATATATTTACCTCTTTATGGGTGCATCCACGGAGGTGGGTTACAATTTTTGGCAAGACAAATTCGGCAAAAACAAAAAAAACGTACATCGATCGAGATTTTATTAAACCCTCGATTGAGGGTTTATTAGACCCTCGATCGAGCTTTTATTAATTGCTTTATCGAGATTTTGATAAACCCTCGGTCCATGGTTCGACAAGATCTCGATCGAGGGTTAAATAAATGCTCGATCGAGGGTTAAAGAAGACCTCGATCGAGCATCTTTAACCACCTATAAATAGGCAACAAACCTGTAATGTTATTCACTCCATCTGTTGAATATGGATCGTAGAGTAATTGGGTTATAGATGTGATTATTCACATCTATGACTCCAATCAATCACATCTATAACACCAATTACTCCACAACTAATATTTAACATAAAATCTAGGGAAAACCCATCGCCCCTAGCAGTGCTCCATTACAGTCCTATTTTGTGTTTTGAATTATTTTAATGAACATTAAAAAACTTTTAACAATCAATTTTTCAAACCCTTGGCCCCATGGCAGTTTGTAAAATGACGGTGGTTTGGAAATGCCATGGTTTTTTTTTTGTTTAATTTTCTAAGAGATTTATTATTCGCAGAGTTGGTCAAATCTGAATCAAATGATGTTGAAATTATTTACATCCCAGAAACTTGATCGAGGTATTTAAATAGCTCGACCTCGATCAAGGGTCGAAAAAACAGAGAATTAGCCCTCTTACAGGAAAATCAATTTTTCTCTATGTCTTCTAGGTGTGTAAACCCTTCCATTTATGGCACACAACTGAGCAGAGTTAATACTGATAGATTCACCATCAAATCCTCTATCCATTGAGGTATCATGCATGTGTTTTGGGATTCATATGGGTTTTTTGTTTTAATTAGTTCTAAAACTTACACGTAGAAAACCTAACAACAACTTCAAAGCAACTCAAAGAAAAATCCGCAAGGTAAAAAATAGACATCCAAAAATTTCGTAAAAATGAACATCCCACACATCGACGCGTCCTCTTCAAAAGGGTATATTTGGTTTTTAAATTTTTGAAAACAGTGAAAGAAAAGCTGGGATGGACACATGTATAAAATGATGTTGAAATCAGATGTGGTCACTTTCAAAAAATAATAAATAATTGTATATTGCGAAATAAATTAACAAAAAAATATACAGACCACAGTGCATTTTGTGTAGATCATGCTCGTACACATATATATTTTAAATTATTAATGTAAGATTGAATTATTGGGGTTGGACACAAGCCACTTATTAACTTCTTCAAAATTTTAAGGTGACACAGTTCATTAAATGCAGAATTTTACACATTAAATGACATCGTAATATTTAAAAAAAAATATCAATGGGAAACCAACATAATATTCTACAATTTGATTTTTTACTACAAGTTGAAATGCACATGGCATATATGTGTTTTGAGGGCTTCTATTTAGCACATGAGTAAAAAATCAGGTTTTCATTGCCAAATTTGGCCAAAAAGTGTTACCCACTTTCATGAAATCACCCTTATACATACCATGTATAATGTACATAATAATATAATGCTTTGTTAAAATTTGTCTCTGGGCATCATATATCATGATCCCTAGACTTAGTGACACTGAATCTTCATTAAGGTCAAGTAGGTATATGGTTTAGGTCTACTAGACTAGGCAACTCTAAACATCCTTGCATGTTAGATTTCCCTCGTATAACGTGGTAGTTCTTTAGTACTTGATGAAAATACATAAATTCAAAATTTCATTTAATCACTTAAAAATAAGTATGATCAGACCAATATCTTCCTCGAGTCGTTTTCACTCAGGAAGTGAATTTATTCTTTTCAGTAACCCCTAGCACTTACCAGAGCCCATACTCAATGCTTATAATAGGGAGTTACATCAAACATAGTGCAATTCCAGAGCTCTCACTCAACACTAAATGCTAGGATGTACTCGTATGATACACCTAGGGATACAATGGCCAAGGATCCGATGTTCTAGAAAGTTATGCTCAACACCAACATGGAAGGCTTCAGGGCTTATGCCCAACACATCCAATTATATTTTCATGTGTTCCAAAGCTTCTCGCTCAACACAAATCATCAATCATGCAAGTGGGGTCTTTAACCTAATATAAAAATAAAAAATTAAGATAATCATCATAATTAATAGACACATTCCCATAAGTGTTAGGTCCAAAATTCAGGATATTACATCTCTCCCCACTTAGAACAACATCGTCCTTGGTGTTCTAGGGACTCGAAACGATATCATGAGACAAGGAGGGGTAATCCTTTCTCATGGTGGCCTCGTTATCCCAAGTAGCCTCATCATCCTCAAAGTTCTTCCACTGCACTTTCAATTGGACTATGGTGCGCTTCCGGAGCTACACCTCTCTCTTGTCCAAAATATGAGTAGGCTCAGGGGAAAACTCCCCTTCAGGTTCCACCTATAATAGGGACCAATCAACAACTTGTTTAGTATCATAAACATATTTCTTTAACAAAGATGCATGGAAAAAATTGTGGACTCTTACATGGGTGGGAAACGTTAGTTCATAAGCCACTGGCCCTTTCTTGGCCAGTATTTCAAAAGGTCTGGAAAATCTAGGTGCTTAGTTACCACACCTACCCAAGCTCAACAAGTTTCATTTTGAATTTTACTTTCAAGTAAACATGATTCCCTATTTGAAAGTCCTTATCTTTTCTTTTCCAATCTGCGTAACGTTTATGTCGGTCTTGTGCTTCTTTAAGGTTCACCTGGACCTTGGTAACCAACTATTCCAAAGTCCATCCACAAACCAGGCCCTAATATGAGCCGATGCATCGAGCTATCCCAAGTAACCGATGTTCTACACTTCTGTCCATAGATTACCTCAAAGGGACTCATCTTGGTGGAAGTCTGATAACCATTGTTATACACAAACTCTATGGGGTGTAGGTGATCCTCTCACTTCGTGGGATTGTTCATGACATACAGAGCATGTCCTCGACAATTTGGATTACTCTCTCTGTCTTCCCGTATGTCTGCTAGTGATATGCAGTGTTGAATTTCAACTGCATCTCCAATCCGGAGAATAAAGATCTCCAAACGTTTCTTGTAAACTTAACATCTCGATCCGAGATAATTTCCTTGGATATCCCATGCAATCTAAATATCTCTTTCAAGAAGATATCAGCAATGTTCACAGCCTTGTAGGTTGACTTCACAGGAATGAAGTGTGCTTCCTTCGATAACTTGTCGATGAACACAAAAATAGAATCATTTTGCTTCTTACTTTTCGGTAAATCAGTGATAAAGTACATACTAATAACCTCCCACTTCCATTTCAGAATGGGAAACGACTGCACTAATTCCGCAGGATGCTAATACCCAGCTTTAACTAGCTGGCACTGCTGAAATTTCGCAATAAAAATTACAATGTCGGCCTTTAACTTAGGCTAGAAAAAGTGTCTCTTGATAGTGGATATCATCTTTTGATATCCCGGGTGCCCTGAGTAGGTTGCTCGATGAAATTCTGTGAGGATGTTGGACTAAAGGTCCCCTCCTTCTGGAACGTACAAGCAATCCTTGGACCATAGCAGTCTGGATTCGTCTACCTTGTATATTTTTTGTTGTTGAAACAACCTGCCCTCCTGAACTTTCTTGAGGATATCTACATAGAAGGGGTCAACTCTGTAGGCCGCTCTAATATTTTCATGCAAATATGCGTTGGTTTGACTCAGGTTCACCTCATAAACTGTCACATACCCCAAATTGCACAAACATTTTATGTTTTAGGAGACATTATGTTTTAATTTTATTATAAAGTTTGTATCAAGGATAATTGTATTTAATTGTTGAATATTTTATTAATTAATAAATAAAAGATGAGACAAAAGCTTAAGGAGGCTGTTAAAAGAGTGTCTACTGGCCAATTGGTCGAATAGGTTGGGTTGAGAGTAGATTGAAACTTGGCAGCATTTTCAAACTACTTCTAGCTGTTGCAGGAGGAAACTTCCATATTTTTGTGGTCATGTTCCCCAAGAAAGTGGAACAAGAGCAGGTGGCTCATTAAGTGAAAAATTGACCCAAAAGACTTGGGCATGTTGATAAAACTACCCATTGAATTCATCTGAGGTTGCTCATTCTTTACTTGTGAAATTTCTGAGTGAAATTGGTGCACAAGAAATTCGATGGAGGGGATAGGCATGAGTGTTTGAGTGGAAAGTGCTGATTTACTGAACTAGTGCAGTTGTTATGGGCTGAGTTCTTACTGCCACATGAAGAAATATTACTGCTGATTACTTTGTGTAGTTGCAAGGGTTTCTAAACCTATTCTCTCACCCAGTGCTTTCAACTAGGTGGACCAGTAGATAGGCTCGAGGGTCTTAAGATTTGCAGCTCAGCTATCTTCAAGAGTTGGTTGAGAGGAACAGACTTAGGTTGTTGTCTCCTCTTTTATATTACCAGGTTCTAAATGTTATTTTTATTTTCTTTATGCAAGCATCGAAACTGGAATGTATAAATTTAGGATTTGATGCATCTATATGACTGATTATTTTGTTTGTTAGTTAAATATTTTATTGTTCCAAGATTTATAAATTATGTTCAAATATGTTTTAGGAATATTGAATTAGGGTTAGTTTTAAATTTACTGAGGAATAAATTACTTGACCATATTTTTGCACACCTCTGAAGAGGTAGTACTCTAGTACAGTAGGTGAAATTAAGTTTGATGATCAAATCAAATCAAAATGTGCAGGAATATGATTATTTACTTTTAATATTTATAGATTTATTTAAAATAAATATTCCTCTATTTCAGAAGTTCCCTTAGTTAAAATACATTTGTTTAAAACATAAACATAAACTATCATAAAAGAATGTCGCTTAAAAAAAACTAGTACACAGTTTGTGTAATTGTGTCCTTTTTAACACAGTAATAACCTCTATCTTTAAGCTTAACCTATTATAAATACATATAATTGTTAACTATTAAAGAAACAAAAAAATAATGTAAATAGGAAAAACTTAGATTATATAAACACTATAATGACATTATAGTAATAACTTAGGTTTTGCAAATAACAACTAAGTAATTTTAGTAATACTGTAGGTAAAAAAATCAGATATCAAATACATCAAAGTAAAAACAACAATGCAGAGATTTTAATTTAAAATAAAATACAAACCCTAATTGAGGAAAACTGTCACCAAGTCTTTCTTTCTTTCCTCTTTCAAGAAGAGGGTATTTACAGTTTTATCAGTTCCTCAAGAATCAAATTCTTCTTTATATAATTATAATATCTATATTATAATTGCCCTAAATTAAATAAATTTTACACAAAAACAGAGTTTAGATTGTTTATCAATTATATACTAAAATAAATAACAAAAGATAAATAAAATTATTCTAAATCAATTTTTTTTACATAGTCCAACCCCGGTTGTAGTGACAAACCTTTTTTCTTTTAGTATTTCACAAATAAATCTTTATACTAAAAAGAAAACCTAGAAACTAGTTTTCATTTTAAAATTCCACATAAAACCTTCTTAACAAAAATCAAAATTATGGACATTTACAACAGTAAAATCATTTCATCATTTTTATCAAAACATTCACCAGATATAGGTAATTAGCAACAAGGTCTCTTTAAAATTTCATTAATCTGAGATTAAACAAACTGAAGTTTACAACATAGAAAAACCACAATGCCCATGTCTAACAAAGCCTCCTTTTCTACACAAGTCGGTGCATATCTTCTATCGATAACCAGTTACAAGTTAAAAACAAAATGTTTATAAACTACGAAACCCTAAGAAAAATATAAACAATCGAGCAGAATAGTTCTACGACTACACAACCTTTACAACCAAAATCTTTGTTCAAACGCAACTACAGTAAGGGAGCTCAAGTATTGGCGAGATAGTATCCTTCCAAACCCCACACATTCACCACAGAAGGAACCTCAGGCATGAAACCGAGGCTTACCCATTTTCTTAAGAAGCGTGGAACCCCTTTTCCTAAAGTCTTCCTGCTCACAGTAGCGATATTTCACCTGTAAAGAATTCTGCACAAGAAAGTTGAGAAATGTTAAGTTCTTTGTTCAAAATAAAACCTTGTTACAGTAGTGATTTTTATGGATTTTGCAGAAAGTATTTAAATGAGTTTACCTGGAGATTTTATCCTCGGCCACGCAGTAATTTTTTTTGCACAACAACCCTGGCCAAGGAAAAATTCATACCCTAGCAGCTGGGCAAGATAAACACACTCTAGAAACCTCGATGAGAATGAGAAATCCATAGTAAAAGCTATGGCGAAACCAAATCTCCCCACTGTCAATGAAATCCACAAAGTAAGCTATAAGTTTTAGAACTAGAAACCACACTGCTAATAATCAAAGGACTCGGCTCAACTGATAAGTGTCGTAAGTCACTCACAAGCTAAACAATGGCATCAAAGGCCCAAGAGGCCATGAGCCTGGTGGCGCTACTCACAACAGCGAAATGTTGTTTAACAAATGCCAAAATTTAGGGTTGGGTCGTGTCACGTCTCCATCCCTTGAACCGGCGAAGAGGGCATGAACAACACCACTATAACTGGGAAAACATCCCCATGAACATATACAATACATCAATGCTGAAAATTAAAAGCTTAACATGATGCATAACAGGGATGCTAAGACATACAAGAAATGCATAAGCCAGCATACAGGGATTCATAATTCCTAGGACATCAATATACAGTGGAAGCAACACATATACATTTCCAGCATTTAACATGTTCATCATAATCCATAGAACAATAGATATAATTGCAGAGATGAAGTAACCAGCAGCACTTATCTTTTGATGAAGAATCCCACAACCAGCTATGTCGCTGCAACGTTCCACCCAACCGTAGGCCAGCGTGCTCATCAATCTCTCACCAACACTGCCACCCCCGAGCTGTGCATGATTCCTCCAAGGATAAGGGTCAACACAGGCTTACACATAGCCGAGGGACACAAACATCCAAACCAACACCGCTGGGTTTACCAGGCCTTCAACAATCGGCCAAGCCAGCACAGTCCAAAGATCAACCACTACCTACCGCAATAACACAATCCCTTCACAGCCCTGTGAAGAAGGCAAAGACAACTGAGGACAGTCCCAAACCAAAGATGAAACAAGGATCAAGCCCACATGGCAATTCAGAGTTTCTCTTGGCCCTAACATGGCCAAAACAACTCAGCTGCAACCCAAACCCAGGTCCTTCAGCAGCCACAAACACATAATGAATTATAGCAGCAATCCACAGTCCAAAAACAGGGGAAACTCAACCAACAAATTGGAAATAAACAGCCCACAACACACACCATCCCTCAAGGTAATGGCTGGGAAACTTACACAGTCCCAAATAGACGAGAAGCCAACTCCCAGTGTGGACAGAGGGAAAATCAACCAACAGATTGGAAATCCATAGTGGCCCAAAATGAATTTGAGCACCACAGTCAACAAAACGCAGGGAAGACAACAGTCCCACAACGTAACCAGTGAGCACAGCTCACAACATGGGAAAACAATTCCAAACGCTCTATGCGTGAGAGAAAC
The DNA here is from genome assembly GCA_001517045.1 of Pseudotsuga menziesii. Taxonomy (NCBI): domain Eukaryota; kingdom Viridiplantae; phylum Streptophyta; class Pinopsida; order Pinales; family Pinaceae; genus Pseudotsuga; species Pseudotsuga menziesii. The sequence goes on along the minus strand of LPNX011158880.1, from coordinate 175,055 downwards.
TTACACCCAACAACACAACATAGAGGAAAACATATGCACGGGCCACAAATCAGTAAGGAAGCTTACACACAGTCCCTGAGCGCGAAATGGCTCCTGCACCCGAGAATCCCAAGCAATAGCCACGATTTACCTTGCTTCCTGCGTGAGAAAAATCAACATAGAGTTCCTGCGCGTGAGGAAAAATGACGCGGGTAAAACTAGAAAAGTCTCGCGCGTGAAGAGAAAACAGCAACGGCTCTGCACATGAGGAATGAACCAGATCCCCGTGCGTGAGCATGAATAGACCACGAAGAAGATGGCGATGGAGGTGAAGGCCAGGCACGTGAGGAATATGAACAGACCGCAGCCCGAATGGGGAATGGGGAATAATGGAGATCAGGCATGAGAGAAATGAAGGTTCTGCCACTAGGCATGTGTACCATCCGAAATGACAGCAGCCTGCCAAAACCGATGCCCCCCATGCCCACGTTTCCTCATGCAATAACTGCCCCAACTAACAAAATCAAGACATTTAAGAGGTTGGGTGAGATAAGGAAGATGCCAAATCACAACAAGGTGGAAACACATGGGTTTTTTTCCCCCATAAACGAAGGTTTGACATCCCCCACACCTTATCCTTCGGAACCATGCCCTTTTCATTCAACATTGCACTGTCGTAGCTGGTTGTAGTTTGTTTTATTTGATATGCGTATTTACATGATGCCAACCATAATAATGTGTCGAATAGCACGACATACCATCAGCAATTATCCCTATTGCTGAAACATACACAACCAAATTGATGGTGGGGCTTTTTCCTTGAGCTCCTCACCACGATTAATTACATTATATACATCATGCAAACGGGGTCAAAACTGGGGATGTGACAGGTCGACTTTGTAGTAGGGTTTTAAAGCACATAAACCCTATCCTCTAAACTTTAGACATGTGGTATCCACTAACATACAAATCACATGGGTTTGGATAAAGTTTTCTCTATAGTCCCATATGGCCTCGTGAGAACCTACGTTACAAACAATACACATGTTATATACCTTGGCAATATCAAATTTAAACTTTGCATTGATCATTATATTGCATATGCATATGTTCATTCTCAAATTTATAATCATATATAGACATAGGGTAATACCTTTTAAGTTAACATCATGGTACACGTTAATACAATAAGCTTATGTAATTACATTGGTAAAAGTAAATAAGGTATTGCAATAAATTTTCTATAGAATTGTCATATTATATTGTAGCATGTGGGATTAAGATATTTTTTACCAAGAATAGGACATATATAATATTTGCAAGTTATAATCATAGCTACGCTAAGAACACAAGCTTCTACACTGCTTATATTTCCTAGCACTTATGCCTCTAAATAAATATAAAAAAATTATATAGGTAACATTATGTCCTTAAAACAAGAATAAGAAGGTTAACAACTTAGACCTCAAAGGTTGTGTTACAACAACTTAACAACTTCAATATTACTAAAGGAAATAGGTTTGACAATACCTTCTTTTTCTCAAAGTTGTAAACTAAACAATTATTCTAGCATTTTACTTTTGCAAGTTGAGATAATAAATATAGATCCTGATACTATATTACAAAATGTCTTACCTGTAAAAACACCTCTACAAGAATCATCATTTCACTGCATTAGCTTCAAGAGCTAAGTAGGCCTCAGGCATGAACTAAAGTTCCTTCATTTAAGGAGGATACAAACTTTAGTACATAATCAACAAACAGTTGTTTTCAACTCATACTACTTCAGATAATTTACTTACTTGATCAATATTTCAATACTAAATTTTGAATGCATTTAGTGAAAAATGCAAATTAATGAATTTGGTAAATGAATTTGTTTAGTATCTATATTAGACCTTAGTATGTTAACTGTTAGCAATTAAGTTACTCTCTTAAGTGATGATTGTAAACATTAATTGTCGCAAAAAAAATTGAAATTTTTATGAAATTTTGGGGTATTAAATATGGTATCAGAGCCAACGTTTAGAGACTAGGCTTGAATGCGGCTCAACCTGCGTAGACAAATAGTGAATAAAAGGCATGCATACTGTTTTACTATTTTTTTGAAATGTTCTTACCAGAAAATTTTTCTGAGCTAGAACTGTAGGTATGGAAAGACTCGAGGAATATGCAGATGAAGGGTCCCCATTAAACAAATAGAGTAATTCTAGAAAAAGAACCGATTAAGGAAGAAAAAACTAACAATTCTTCAGAATTATCACAAACATTTAAAGAATTAAGAACTGAAATGGAAACAATAGAAAAAGAGAACGGAATAATTCTAAGAGCTCAAGAGGAGCTGAACCAAATACCGATGGAAAAATTTCAAAGTGAAGGGAAGGATAAACAGATAGGATTTGAAAATATGTCCTACCAACATAAAAGTAAAAATTCCAAACATTCTAAAATTGAAAGTAGTTTGTTCTCTAAAATTTATGGTGATTCACACAAAAATAATCTCCAGTACTCTAGCGATAGTAGTGAGGATAATTACCAATCTAGTAAAAGAAAATATAAGCCTTATGAGGAAATTTTGGGAGAATTTAAGAAGATAAAACCACAACCTTTCAACTGTGAAACTAAGAAAGGGGAGGAAGATGAAGCATGATTGTCTGGAATGAGGAAGTATTTTCAAATCTATAATTATTCCAATCAGCTAAAAGCAAGAATGAAAATTTACAGCTTAACTGGAAAGGCAGATATTTGGTGGCAGGATTTAAAATGAGTAAAAGGTATTAAGGAAAATAACATTAACTAGAGTACCTTTAAAAAATAATTTAAAAAGTATTTTCTATTGGAACAATACTATGAAGAGAGAGCTAAATAATTCTATGAACTAAAGTTGGGAACTATGAACATGAAGGAATTAAACAATAAATTTTTAAGTTTACCATGTTACATACCTTAGATTGTGGACGAGAAGGACATGGTGCAGCGTTTTCTGAGTTGTTTACCTTTTCATTAAATATAGAATTTGTAAGAAACTCCAGTTAGTAAAATTAAAAGATTCCTTTAATTGGACTATTTATATTTAATATTAAGACTTACGAGTGGAAATATAAAACCATTGTAACCGAAAAACATCGTAATGCAACAGTATTAAAGTAGATCGTTTCCAAATCCTTCCTAAGATCATACCAGATCTATTTGGCACGGAACTTAATCAATAATTCTATATTTTATTCTTGTGGCGAACCCAATCTTCCCCTTTGCCATTTTGAGTGATGAGGTGATTCTTATTTTACATACATTTTTATTTTAAATACCTAGAACATTAGTCGCAAATGTTTTTACATGGCATTACAATAAATGTGCTCCATATCAAGTCTAAATTTCCTTCATAAGTAATAGATGGATTCTTATTATGAAACTTATACATATGATAACACCACATTTTTACTTTAATTTCTCTCATAACCTAAATGTATGTAAATCCCTAACTTTGCATTTTTAACTAACATGATTCATCGTTCACTTAATTAGGTATGAGTAAGAAAGTGAATATTGTTAAAAACATGTAAAGATCACATAGCATTACCTGGTGCAAATTCATGGAATAAAATACATGAGATACATAAGAAAAGACACCAATATACGTGGTTTGCCCTTAACTCAGGGTTACATCCATTAGAACTATTTAGATTTTCTATTAAATCATCATAGCAAAAGGTTACAAAACTGCAGTCCCTGTACTGTATTCTTTCTACAATATCTGTTATAGAGAACAAGACCAATTCACTAATTCCAACATTTGGGAATAATGCAGGTATACATCCTGAGGTCACACTACCACAAGCGTACTAAATCAATTACATAACATAGACATATATGTTCATAGATCAATGTAACTAGGAATATTTCACCTTCTGCAGATAGAAGTTGTTCCTCTGGTCTGAATGGTAATTCAGATCCAGAACAAATGAGTGAACGACAAAGGATGAATACTTTCCCTGGATGTCGTAGACACCTAGAATGCTGCTTCAATAGTGAACCTGTGTACCTGCAAATAGATCAAACACACAAACACATCAAAGATACCAGAAAATCATCTACTTAACCATGTTAGTGACTAAGGAATCTAACAACATGTACATGTGAAATCAAAACAACAATAATGTGGGACGAAAATCAGCTTTGCATTAAGATGTATGAAGAAGTTTACAACCAATCAAGCCTTAGTTTCGACATGAATCTCCATGAGACAAATAATTCATGCCCATAAGCTCCAACTTTGCTCTCTATGCTCTCCAATGGCTTGGGCCAAGTGGTCAATCCAACAGCATAACAATACCTCTATAGTTCTCCCCCTCAACCATGGACATGAGCTTGTATTTATAAGGCTCAATGGATAGGAATGGTTGAGAGATTTGTGGATGAGGTGGCCTCTAAGATCCTATGATGGGGGATCTCAAGCTCAACTGACCCACAATGATAGGGATAAGGGAGGACATGAGGCTCATGATCTAGAAGCCTCTAGAAAATTCTCTTTTTCCCATTTTACCCAGGGTACCGCTTTTCTCCTCTTATGAAATAATGGTTTAGATGAGAAATGCTTATGGACCAAAGGTCATAGGCGGTGGCACCACTTATGGAAAATAGGATGAAGGTGGTGCGATCAAGTTACCACTCATGGTCTACAGGGAAAGAGCGGTGCTAAGTATTTTCATGTAGAATTGATAAACAACATGGGTTTCCACTCCAAGTGCTGGGATTAAGGGAAAGTATGTAAGCCAAAGGTATTATCACATGGTGGTGATAGCATTTGGGTTTAACAGAATGCCCCCCAAAGCGTGAATCTTAGAGGGATACGATAAACGAGAGCTTTGAGAGAACAAGTTGTCACTTCAAAGTGAAAATGTCATCTCAATCGGAGCATGTCGTCAAGTAGGAATCTGTAGTACATCAATATTTTTGACTCATATACACAAGTAACCAACTCATGGCTGTAGACCAATACAAGGAAGATCCATGGGAGGAATAGACAAGCATGGATACTAGAATACAGCGTAGATCCATGTGATAGAGGACTCAAACTTGGACATAGCTACCAGACATACAACATAGATCTATGTCATACAGACACAAATTTGAGCATAGCCATGACCATACAAATGTGGATCCATGCTAGATATACAAAACTCCATCTCAACCTGGGGAAAAGCAATGAGCACTTTAAACAAATAACCAGGGTCTTCATCTTGTCTTCCGCAAAGTATGATTCTATCCATGTGATTACAATGATCTGAAGTCAAACATGGTAGAAACCACTTGATTACCAGCCAATGATGTGAACTGTTAACAAGTGCGAGGGTGATCACCATTGATGTCAATGATTCCCAAGGTACCCTAGTACAATATACTGAGTGTGAATAGATGTCCTAATGTTGAACACCCAGTCAATTCTATCGATCAAAGGTCAATGATGTGAACCTATGTCGAGAGTGAGAGATTCTGTCATTAAGGCATACAGATCTCAAGGTACTAAGTTTTTGTCTCAAAGACTATTTCCCGGATGATGAGCTGATATCAACAGGGATAGTCTTGTCGAAGGAGGACCATGATGAGTCCCACATCAATGACATGAAACTCGGAACATAGTTTTGGAATGATGTGAATGTAGTAACCATAGTTCAAAAGTACTGACACAGAGACCATTTTGCCTGTAGAGAAAAAAATTCTTCAACTTCCCCTTGAACATTGGGTGACATGACAAAAGACTTGGCAGCATGACTAAACGGGACAAACACATAGTGCGATAGTGCACAATGCATTCTTTTGAAAGAATCAAAGGAGTGGCATGACTCATGAGAGTGGATTGTCATGGATATCAGCTGAATACCCAATTGACTGAAATGATATGCAGACAAATGCCATGTTCAAAGGTAACGACAAACTACTGCCATTATCTGCAAAATGATTCCCTTCCCATTTTCCCCATCATGATTGATGAGTGCCTCTTTTTGGTTTTACGAGTCCAAAGAGGGTAACAAACACTCGGTATAGCTTGTCCAAAGACAAGTCCAAACTCATATGTTTTACGAACCTAAGAGAGGGGGGGTTCATTCCCAAAAACGGGTCTCTCAATGTTTAATTTAACGAGTCCAATGAAAAAAAACTCGGTATCGTTCATGTTTAGAGAGTCTAAATGACCATGAAAGAAGACTCCAAAGGGTCCTTTGTCGTATGATTTAGTCCCTAAGGACCGAAAAAGTGTAAAATCATACCTTAGAGAACTCTTCCATTCATGATTGGCTGGAGTGTTCCTTTTTCATAAATAGTCCATCCAAACCGAAAGAGAGATAACCTACCATCGGAGAGACGACTCTTCAAATGCTTTAATGAGCACAAAGAAGACAAGATCGCTCGACAATATTTTCGTATTTAAGGAGCTCGAAAAGAGTTTAAAGAAGACTCCATTAGGTCTCTTTTCACTATGAGAGATTTTACAAGCTTGAAAAGAATCAGAAACAGACTCAGACCTTTGATACTAAGTTTCGAGAGCGTGACCAAAGTGTCGTAATAAACTCTCAACGACTTTTTCCATTTTATGGTAGTATGAAAAAGTCAAAAATAAACTCCCAAGAATTTACTACTACTATTATTCTATCATGCAATGACTCAAAACAAGTGTTAAATCCCCCAATAACTAACATTAAGGGATTATGACAGATAAACTTTGAATAATAAGCGATTTTAAATCAAAACTATAGCATGTCAAACCCAAAAATGTGTATAAAAGTCATGTAAATAGTAAAAAATCAAATCATTTTACTATTTACCCATAGTGGAGAGCATTTGGAGCACTTTCCTAGTCAGATCTTTAGTTGTTGATATCGAGAGTTTTCACCGTTGGATTCGAGCGTCATCAGTTCCAAGTAATAGTTAAAACCCTACTCTTCCTTTTCATAGTCTCAATTTTGATTTTGTATGGCAAGCCCTAAAACCATGGGAACGAGCACCGTGCTTATCCCTTGCAGGATACGCGGTGGCTCACTAGAACCACGTTGAAAACAAAGCGCACATGCAGTGCCACCGCCTGTCTTCAATGGCGCACAGGTGGTGCCGGTCGTGAAGATGTAAAATTGTTAACACAAGAAAAACTAGATCATTTCTTTGGATTTAAATGATTAAGAATGATTATAATAGGTGTTATGATTGTTTTTGGCAGGCTCTTGGTGATAAAAAATGGTGATATGGAAGGAAAGACAACATGATAATGATGACACTTTCGCTGAAAGGAATGCGGGATGCATAGCCGCATTACGAGATTATGGAACCCTAAAATTATTCTGGACTCCCAGTATGGTATCACATGAGTAGTTGCTTGAGCATATACTCTGGATGTGGAATCCAGAGCAAAAACACTTTGAGGTTGGCACTCATATTATGACAATAGAGGTAGAGGACATCTACTTCTTGACTAGACTTTTGAGATGGGGTGCCCCCATCTCGCTGACAGGTTCCTGAGGAGGGGATATTACCACATAAGAGTTGATAAACCGTCACTATATCCCAGGGACGAGGACATCAGGGAAGAAAATCCCCATAAAGGCAGTGATGGACGGACCTCTATGGACTGTCTTGTTTACGATGCAGAGAGTGGCGAGAATCCAGGGAGTGCACCAGGATTCTAGGGAACACATGCTATATGCCATAGAGGCCATGGCACCTATAGTATTCAACTGGTCGGAAGCCCTGCTTCTGATATTCAAGGACCGGCTGACTAAGTGTCGGCAGGGGGAGATGAAGCAGTTTGGTTTTGGTTCCATTCTATCCTGCTTCTTCTTCAAGTGGGTACCACATATGAGACCCCAGGTGGTCTTCACAGAGCTGAGAGCGTGGGACCCCCGCATGCAGAGGTGGGTCTGGATTATGGCCCATACTGGAGCATGCAGGGGGAAGGTGAAGTTCAGTGACCTATTCTTCAGATGGCTCAGAGATCAGATCCTCATGGTGGAATATTATGCTTATGCAGGTATGGACTTCAGCGGAGACCTTGACCTATCGCTCCCACCTCGTGGACAATGGAGTGACATCGGTAAGAAGCAAGCAACCCTAAAATGGAAATAATGTTTTAGGTTTTTAATGTTTTATATTTTTTATGTTAAGTAACGAGACCTGAACATTTCCATGCAGACGTTGGAGTAGCACGACCTGGGGGAGCTTCCCCATTGGATAGACGAGTTGGAGCCCGCTTTGTACCACAGGGTGATGATGTGACCGGGGAGTTAGAGGAAAACCTGGAGAGGTTGACCTTAGACATCTACAACGCTTCCATTGATGACCTCCCTCTGAGGTATCAGAGACCTATAGTGGGAGTATCGGGTCGGTTTACTAGACTACTACGTAGAGTAGCTCGGGCAATGATATGCTACCATGAGCATCACTAGACGGTGTATGTATGATGTATCTACTGAAAGCTAATAGCTTCAGGATTTTGTATGGTGATTTTTCCTGAAATCCTATGTGCTTCAGATGAGGTCTCGTGACCTATTTTTTGTAAACATGTTCATATATATATATATATATATATAGACTTTTACCTGGTTTTTATATGTCTGAAATGGTGGATGTATTTTACATGAGTTTTATGTGTCTTTAATTGTTTATTTAAAATGAACCATGTTTGATTTTAATGTCATGAATGGGAAATATGCCAATCTAGGATGTAATTAGCTAATGAGTCAGCAACTACATTATGTTCCCTAGGGATATGCCTATAAGTAATGGTTTCAAATGACCTTTCTAACAAGCGTACCCTCCAGAAGAGGCAGAGAAGTACAGGATTTCTAATGGTATAAACATGGTTTAGATGACAAACCACAAGTTGTGAGTCCATCAAGACTACCAGATTGCGAACATCTTGGGAGGTAGCTTCAGTCAGAAGACCTATGATTGCTCGATACTTAGCGATGTTGTTGGTAGTGGGACCAATACAAACTGCTCCTGAACTGACCAAATCTTTAGCAGGGGAATAGAGGACCCAAGTAGTTGAGGCAAGATTCAAAGTGTGGCGGCAAGCACCATTAGCAAATCTGTAGAAATCCATCTGCTATGCATGACCAAAACATGTTATAAACAAATGCGGACACTAAACTCAAAACCATATTGAAAATACTAAAAGCACACTAAAAGTCAAGAAATATACATATATACAAGATACTATCCAAGAAAGACCTAGGTATAGTACCTCTTCAGGTACAACCCATTGCAAGGTTTCCCTAAAGGGATTCCATCATAGTCAATGAGCTCGTAGGCCCCTTTCTCTAAAACTTTAGAAATGATAAAAGGACCGTACCACATAGACTTGAACTTTCCTTTCCCTAGTTTGTCGTATCTCTAGTCGTAAGTCAAAACTAGGTCATCCTCATTAAAGGCACAAGGTTGGATGGATTTATCTTATTGCACCTTGACATGTTTCTTATGTGCCTCATTAGCTAAGGAAGCATCTCTCCAAGTCTCGTCAAGGTTGTTCAAGTACAAAAATCTCTCTTCCTCTATGGAAGTGTTTGGGAGAAGTTCGACCACAAGTCGTAGGGATGGAATCTGATATTTAATCAGTAAGAAAGCTTCGAGTCCATAGAAAAGATGGAAACATGTGAAACTAGTAGCTGTTTTCATCGAAGTCCTATAAGCCCAAAGAGAGGAGAAAAGAATGTGGTGCCAGTTGAATTTATGATCTCCAACCATCCGACGAAGCATAGTTTTCAAAACTTTGTTAATGGCCTCTACCTGACCATTAGCTTGTGGATAATATGGCATAGATTTTTCCTGGTGAAAACCTAGCTTGGCACTCAGTTCCTCCATCATTTGATTATGGAAATGTGATCCATGATTGATAACAATGGACTGTAGGACTCCAAATCTAGCTATGATATGATTGAACAGGAAGAGAGCAGTAGTCTTACCATCTTACGCATATGTAGGCATGGCCTCAGCCCATTTTGTAAAATAGTCAATAGCTACAATGATGTAACCATGCCCCCCAGCTGAGGTAGGCTTACAATGTATATAATCAATCCCCCATTTGGAAAATGGGACAACGACAATGACGGGGTGTAGTGGAGAAAGATGTGAGTTCTTTTTGGGATAAAAATGTTGACAAGGTGGGCATTTCTTAATAGCCTCATGACAGTATTTAAAGGCTGAAGGCTAGAAATATTCAGTGCAAAGGATTTTCCAAGCTATAGCCATCCTAGATAAGTGACCGCCACATGCTCCATAGTGGTAATAATTCAACACACGTTTGGCTTCCTCATGGGTGAGGCATCACCGAAGAATAGAATCAATCCCATGTCTATACAAGGTATCATTCAGGGTGAGGTAGTATTTCGCATGGTGATGGATACGATGGCGATCGTCATGGGATAGATTTGGATGAAATATTTGTGTTTGGAGATAAATAAGAAAATCTCCATACCATGGATTAGTAGTGCTTATCAGGAACATAAATTCATCAGAAAATGAATCACTAGGATCAGATTCCATCGCAGCATAGGGAAGATCACACATGATCCCAACAAAGACCAAGGATTTCTTTGATGTGGCTTTGGCAATTTCCAGATCAAACTCCTGTAGTAAGACTATCCATCAGGATTACTTTCCTCGCACCTGATGAGTTAGGATGTAATACATAGGGTTCTGATCTTCCAATACAGTGGTTGTGTAGAGCAAAATGTAGTGATGAAATTTTTGTACAGAAATGACCATGGCCAATGTTAACTTCTCCATGCATGAATTTTGGGTTTCAGAATCCATAAGATTCTTACTAGCATAGTAAATCATGTGCTCCTGACCGTTGGGATTTTCTTGCACCAAAACCATAGCGATGGTAGTAGCGGAGGCAGCAAGATACAAGAGAAAGTCCTTTGAATAATCTGGGGGGTGTATCACAGGTGAATGAGTTAGAGCGTGTTTGAGATTATCAAAGGCGTGTTGGGCTTGGTCATCCCAGAAGAATAGAGTGTCCTTGTTGAGGAGACACATATAACCATTTGTTTTTTCTACAAAATTACACACGAAACGGCGGAGGAAGTTTTCCTTCCCTTGCAAACTTTGGAGTTCGAGAAGATTGGTTGGGGCTAGTAGAGCTAAAATGGTGGAAATTTTCAAAGGGTCTATCTGGATGCCATCCTTAGAGACCATGAAACCTAATAGACATCTCGTCTCAACGCAAAAAAAAAAATTATGCAGATTGAGCCATATATTATAATGACGGCATCTCAGGAAAATATCTCTACGATGACCAGGGTGGTCCTCCCATCGTTGTGAATGATTAGGGAGGCCGTTAAGGTACATTTCAGCAATATGTTTAATATCGTGAAACACATAAGACATCGCACACTGGAAAGTGGCTCCAACATTTTTCAAGCCAAAAGGTAACTTCCTATACAAAAAGTTTCCCCATGGGCAAATGAATGTCGTCTTGTGTTGATCAGTGGGTAATATCTCAATCTGATTATAGCCAAAAAAATCCATCCATAAATGAGAAGATGACACTTCCAGTACAATTGTCAATAATCTGATCGATATGTGGAGTAGGAAAGTTTTCCTTGGGACAAGCTTTATTCAAGTCTCTGAAATCGATACAGACTCTAATGGTGCCCTTCTTTTTATTGACAGGGACAATGTTCGATACCCATTCCGTCAGGGGTATGGGATAAATAAACCCATCTTTGAGAAGTTTCTCTATCTCAACTTTAATAGCCGCGGCCTTCCATCAATGGACTTGCCGTAGTTTTTTCCTGACAGGTTTAGCCATGGGATAGGTTTTAATTTCATGGACCACAATGGCTGGGTCTATCCCCAGCATTTCTTCATAAGACCAGAAAAAAATATAGCGAAATTCTTTGAAAAGTGCCTTGTATGCTTCATATTCATCTGGCGAGCAGTTCTGCCCAACGTGAACATGCTCAATGGTACTAGGCTTGGCTGATATGTCAATCGGATTTTTCTGAGTAATGTTTCAAATGTTTCCTTTGCGAATATAAGTCTTGTAACAATATAGGATTTTGAGGTTCTTTGACAATATCAGTGGAAAACAAGGATGCAAAATAATGGTTAACCGAACTAGTGTTGGGGAGGAACATGGATCTATGATGGTGATCCTCCCAAATGGACTCATTCATATTCATAATCTCCATAATGGACTCGTCGGAAGGAAAATTCTTAGAGAGATAATCCAGAACAGAAAGAGATGGTTCTAACGAGTAAGGCAGGTGGCAAGGATCCGAAGCCACCAGATGAAGGTCATCCGTGTGATCATCGGAAAGGGTTTGAATGGTGTTGTACATTTCTTCATGTGGACTCAACAATTTTTTTACCCTTGGGCTCACAATAAAATGATGCAATCATATTCACTATCATCGTATCTGTGTTAGGAGGAGTGGATGGAAAAATCCCCATAAGGGATGAATCCTTCAACATGCCTACCCCAATCGACTGGTAAGGAGGAGGGGACTGGCCTACCATGGGGATGTTATTAGTTGTAGAGGTCGTAACATCTGATGTATAGAAATCAAGCTGATCAATGGTAACAGTTATTCCTAGATGTGGAAATTTGACTATTCATAATACTGTCGAAGTGACAACAATCATCGTGTAAAACTAGTTTCTTCCTAGAAGGAGGTTGTAATCTAATGGGGCATTTACTACTTCTACCTGAATAGAAATAGTTTTGCCCCCAAGCTGAACTGCAAGGGTTTATATGAGATCGTGGGGCTGGAAACCTTGTCCATCAAAGGCCTTCAGAGTCATAGGTGATGTTACAAGCTCAGGAGAGCCGATAGCTTTCCAACAAGAGAGGGACAAAACCGAAGTTGAAGCTCCTTCGTCTAAGATAGTCCTAAAGACTTTCTTTCTATCCTAAAGACAGGGTCTAAAGCTCCTAATGTAGTTAACATATTTTTACGTTGTGTAGGAAAACTTTGGAGCACTTCCAAGGTAGACATTGTACATGGTTCCTGAGTGAGATCTTCAACTACATTATAAAATTGAGCGGCTCGGGCATTAGGGTTAAAAATAGCCTTCCTAAGAGTACTCTTGGGTGGATGCAAAATCATATTGAGAGTAGGCCTCTCGATGGTTAGGGGGACAGTAGACGAGGATTCGGGAGAACCAGTAGAATGATCTTTCCCTGAAGAAGAAATGTCTTCTTTCTTGTCTATGGGTTTTTCATAATTTTGACTTCAAGTTTGCAAACTAATTGTATCCAAGGACATCATACGAATTTTCTCTGATGAACTAGAGTTTCCCTGATGAGAAATGTGGTCTATCAGTTGTTGTTGAGAGGGAAAAGGATCCATGAGAACTACGGTGTGGGATTTGTTTTCAAAAATTGGGTGATTTTGTCCCAATGGGGACACTCTTTTGTGAAATGGTCAGCTCTGCATAGTAGACATGGATATTTTTATTTTATTTTCCCTTTATTGTTATCATTGTTGGTTGGTTTTGGGTTCTCCTGTAGGTTTCCAGGTTTTTTATTCTTATTTTTACCTTTCTTTTTATTATTTCCATAGGTTTGAATACTCTAAATAGAATTAACCTTAGTGGAAACCTTTGGAGTCAAAGGAGTAGGGGTGGTAGTCTGGGGTTGCTTGGCAGGTTTTGCTGTTGACAGGGACTGGATTGAACCAACCATCCCATCAACAGGGACTTCTGGTGGTGGATTTGCAGGATCAGTGCTTGGGAGAGGAGCTTGAGGAATCAAGTCATATAAAGTTTCGGACTGGGAATATACCGAGTCCAGATACTGGGCTCGACTAATGACTTTCTCTTCAGTAACGGCACCACCCATAGCCACATCTCGGGAAATCAAAGGCAACAAAGATTTTGTAAACCAATTAGCTAATAATTGATTTGGAATAAGATCCTTAATAAGTCTTCTCCGCCTTCTCCATTCATGGATATGATCGGATATTTGGGTGGATTTGTTCTATCGCAGAAAAGTTAAGAGATCAGTACCTATTTCATAATGAATAGAAAACCGAAAGTGTGTAAGAAATACGGTTTCCAACGAGCCAAAATCCACAAACGAGTGTTGTGGAAGTTCAATATACCATTTCGCAGCTGTACTAGTCAAAGTTCGTTGAATGTGTCTTAAATGAACTTTATCATCCATAAGGGAGTTTGAAGAACACCATAGATGGAATGCCATGACATCGTTTTTTGAATCGTCTCCCTGCTTCCCATTGAACTTTGGAATGTCCGATGGTAACTTTACCGAAATGGGAGGCCATGAGGGGTAATGTTGGATGGGGTCATTAATCAACTTGGACAAATCAGGCAAGTCTAAAGTTGTTAGGAAAGGTAACTGATGGTTAGGTTACACATACTAGTAATATTGATATGGCATATAGTTACCAGTAGGACTGTAAGTATATTGATAAATAGGTTGTTGTGATGAAGAACTACCGGAAAACCCGCTTGTAGGGGTTTATTTCTAGGATCATGACCATTAGGACCACCAGGGCCTCTAGGAGGAGGACCACCAAGACCATTGGGACCACTAGGACCACCACGACCACCGGCACCACCAGGAGGCAAACCGCTAGACCCTCCAGGGCCTCTAGGAGGTAAACCTCCAGAGCCTCCGGAACCACTAGGAGGTAAACCTCCAGAGCCTCCGGAACCACTAGGAGGAGGGCCACTAGAACCTCCAGGGTCATTAGGGGGAAAGCCACCAGGCCCCCCGGGACCACTAGGACCATTAGGATTGGGTGGATAATTAATGTTCCCTATAGGTATTTGATTTGTTGTATAACCATAACCCCAAGAGGTTTGACTGGTTACAGGTCGTACCCCTAAGGGCTGACCTGAACTAGACGGGGGAATAACCACATTAGTGTGGGTGGGAGGGACATAAACTGTATATTTCTCTATACCAGAGGTCTGTCATTGACTAGATACAATTCCAATGCCAAATAATGTAGGTCATGCCGGGGGTTGCCCCCTGGCACTAGAAGATAATGAAGAAATGTGAATTGAACATTGGGACCCAGGTGCGGAATACCTGGGAGGATTGGGAATAGACATAATATGGGAGGTGGTGGGGTTGGTATTTTGACCTAGGTTGTGTGGTGTTACTGTGTGATCTATAATCAGTTCAATGGGTCTCATAGAATTGGCAAGTGAACGATATCCCAAAGGAACGGCAATGGAATGTGATGGTGGTGTGCCCAATATGTCATCTATTTTCATTTAAATCTCCTATGCATGGAGAATGGCTGCATGGTATTGTCTATGTTCTTCTCCATATGGAGAGACTTCTTCAGAAAAGTTTAAACGGGTGCTAAATGAGGCGATGGCCTGTCCTATAGAGGTATCCCAAAATGGAGCATTGGGACCATAATTCGGATGGGTAGTATCATCAACATGACCTTCTGTGGGAGAATGGAATGAAGTATTGCCCCGGGAAGGCTGTTGGACCAAGGGAGGCGAGTGTGAAGGATATGGTCCTCTGCTTTCTGCAACCACATTATCTCCCACTTGGGAGGTGGTAGCATCTCCTTGGTCGATAGCTTCGATTGGATTTTCTCTTAAACCAGGAATAAAATTGGGTGAAAATCCCCATACTCTTCTGGATTGTCTTAGCTCAGCCAGTTTGTATAGATCCTATCTAACCTAAGGTCTGAAAAACTAGAAAACACACCAAAAATTTACCTACTCAATCTATAGGTCAAATAAGCAAACTTAAAATGACAGGAGGGGTTCAGATAGTCAGGTCTCTCACCAGGATTGTCAAGAAGGTGCCACTCATGATATACCTCAAGGGTACGTGCGTAGTAATATCCTCGAATGTTGTTTTTGGTGTATGGCTCCAAGCAAGATGACCAAAGGGCTTTCCTTAGATGGATAACGTATCCTAGTGGGGTCTCCCGATATATCCAAGGTATGTGGGAGCTCAAATCAGCAGTAGTGTTGTCTAATGCATAACCATACACAAGGGGCCTTTCGATATACAATTGAGTACATGAAGTACCTTTCTATATACATCAAGGATACGTGAAAGTTCATTTGATATACCGACGATACGTGGAAGAACCGCACGAGTCACAGGATGTAATGCGGGCGATTGATGACAGCTCCTACACTTAACGACGCCCGAACACGTCTCTAACCTGTCACTCAAATTTCTATGTAAATTCTAACCTATAACTACCGTTAATTTTAAAGTGGACTGTTAGGTGAATGCATGGATTTTTGATAGAAAAAGTAAAACCATGCAATATGCATATGCAAATATTTCACTTTACCGTTCAATATGCCTACCTACGGGAGGGAAATAGAGTATTTTATTTTGATTCAAACCAAAAATATTTCCAAACAACAATCTTGAACACAAAATCAAAGACAAGCAGCATTTTCCAAACTCATTTCTCTTTTCTAAAAGCAATCAAAAGGGAAGGAGTTTCTTTTCTTAAAAGAAAAACAAGCAACACACTATATGCATATGCACTCTATTTTTCGATTTTTCTTAAAGCATAGACAGATCTAACTTAAAACTATAATATTTTTTATTTTGATGAGATAGTATAAATGAAAAAGACACAAAACAACATAGAGAACCTGAACGCTTGTGAGGCCAATCAAAGATCCAATGTCTTATGCCCACTAATGATAATGACCTAATCTCAGTCAAAAAAATTCTTTTTAAAACAAGCAAAAAGAAGTCTTCTATGGGAACAAAAAATGAAATCAAGATGCTAATTAAACATTTTTCTTTCAGTCTATGTAATAGAAATAAAGAGAGCTCTCTAACACCTAAGCTTTTGAAAAAGAAATAATTTCACAAAGACAACCAACAAGCATGGAAGAAAATGGACAATCAACAAGCATAATCTAGCTTTTGGATTCTTCAAACAAACCAATATTTTACCACAAAATTTCAAACCACAAGCATCAGATTCTAACACACAAGCCTGACAATGCAGGGATGAAAGCAAATCAACTCAATTTTTTTGCAAATAATGAGAAAAAGGTGGTCTTGGAATAAGGCCTACCTGGCACCGTGCTGGAGGGGTCTTGACAGAGTGGTTCTGGCCTAGCACCGCTTCTGGATAACAGGACTTAGGCGGTGGCACCGCGTGTTGCTAATAGGGTAAGAGTGGTTCCTTGTATAAATCAACAACATAAAGGAGAAAGATAGACCAAGTTAGAAGAAGATCAGATCAAAGTAAAAACTGATAGATTGAGAGTAAAAGAGAGCACAAAAATTTCAAATACTTCAGATCTAAGCAAATCTGAAAGTTTCAAACCAAAATTCACTAACTCAGATAGCAGATCTGACTGAAGAGAGTTGGATATGGAGCCTGGATTTATACAAGAGTTCTAGAACTAAGGAAGATCATATCAATTGATATACGTATCAATCCCTATCGGAGTCACCATATTTGTAACCAGGAATATTTCACCTTCTGTAGACAGAAGTTGTTCCTCTGGTCTGAATGGTTCATATCCAGAACAAATGAGTGAATGACAAAGGATGAAGACCTTCCCTGGATGTTGTAGACACCTGTAATGCTACTTTGATAGTGAACCTATGTACCTGCAAACAGATCAAACACACAAACACATCAAAGCTACCAAAAAATCATCTACTTATCCATGTCAGTGACTAAGGAATCTAACAACATGTATATGCAAAATCAAAACAACAGTAATGTGGGATGGAAATCAGCTTTGCATTAAGATGTATGGAGAAGTTTACAACCAATCAATCCTTATTGTCGACATGCATCTCCATGAGACAAACACTTCATCCCTATAAGCTCCAACCTTGCTCTCTATGCTCTCCAATGGCTTGGGCCAAGTGGTCAATCTAATAGCATAACAATAGCTCTATAGTTCTCCCCCTAAACCATGGACATGAGCTTGTATTTATAAGGCTCAATGGATAGGAATGGTTGAGATATTTGTGGATGAGGTGGCCTCTAATATCCTATGATTGGGGATCTCAAGCTCAACTAACCCACAATGATAGGGATAAGGGAGGACACGAGGCTCATGATCTAGAAGACTCGAGAAACTTCTCTTTTTCCCATTTTACCTAGGGTACCGCTTTTATCCTCTTATGACAGATCATTTTAGATGAGAAATGCTTATGGACCAAAGGTCACAGGTAGTGGCATTGCTTATGGAAAATAGGATGAAGGTGGTGCAAGCAAGGAACCGCTCATGGTCTATAGGGAAAGAACGATGGTGAGTATTTTCATGTAGAATTGACAAACAACATGGGTTTCCACTCCAATTGCTGGGATTAAGGGCAAGTATGTAAGTCAAAGGTCTTATCACATGGTGGTGATAGGATTTGGGTGTAACAATCACATGTTGACTATTCTATTACTCATTAATTGTAAAATCACAGACATTCCGAGCTTCTTAAAAAATATATTCCTATACCATCGTAGATATTAGAAAGAAAATTCAAGCACCAAGGTGAGATCAAAACATATTAAATGAAAGCATTCAGACTACACTTAGATCCAACGTGCAGATAAGGAAAGCGCATGAAACATGGTAAGTTCCTGATTGGAATAATACCAAGAGTTCGGATCCAAAAGGAAACCTAGGAGACATGCTAAGTTTCAGATCGCCATAATTCCAAGCATTTGGATCAAAATTGCAGGAAAGAATGGATCATTTCCCTTTCAAGATGAAAGGTGTTGCTCTCTCTCTTCTCATTCAAACTATGGCGAGGTCTCCATTACCTAATAAAAGTACTCAGCCTCTATAGGCCTTGCAACTCAATGTGACATTAATGTGAAGTACTTGGTAAACATACGTCATGTATTTATAATACCTCATTTCAATGTAGAGCATACATTAGGTTAAAATGGCATCACATTTGGTGTTTAATTAAACTTTTGGAGTTGCAAATTGGCATCTTCAACTGATTAATGATTTGATTCAATGGGATATGATGAAATATCTGAAGGGCAAGTGACAAACAACCAAAGAGAAATTGAAAATGAATGATTTACAGCTAAGAGTTGTGGAGAAGTCAATTCTTAGAGGTATTAAGAATTTAGAAACTACGTAGGCCCAACACCCTCATATGTACGGGTGCAGTTTGGAAACACTAACCCTTATGGTCAAGGTTTTCAAACTCCGATTTCGGCTCCGTTCATGAGCTCTCCCTTTTCTCTTTTTAGCGGAGGGATACCTGCTCCTGTATTTCAAACCCCAGTTTCAACTGGGGCAGCAAGAACCTCTAATACTAAACCTCACACAAATAATCTTGTGGCTTATGGATGGAATCCTTTCCAAAGCAAACCATCCACTTCACAACCGGCAGCAGGGGGCAACCCCACCTTCACATATGGAAATATGGGGGCAAGTCCCTCTAATCCCCAAACTGGTACTTTTAGTGCTTCGGTTAGACCTAAGCTTCCTTTCCTGGTAACATTAAATGTGCCATATTTGTCTAAACTGATGAATGACCTGGTGAGACATGACCCAATGATAGCATATTGGTGTTAGGCCTATATGCTGCATGAGCACAATAGTTTTCGGAAAATGATTGTTGTGTGAGAAAATTGGTGTTAGAAATATGAAGTGGCAAGAAAATTGGTGATCTAACTCTACCCTACATTCCTACACTCAAGCAAAGAGGGTTGAGGGGAATCATGAAAGAGTTATGATATCAAAATCAAGACCTAGGCAAAGCTTGACATCTAGAAGATAGGATGTTGTTTGATGTCATTAAGGAGAAAAAAATTGACTAACAGTCAAAAGGGAGAATAACCTCAAATATAGCCCGTAAGGCCATGTGGGAATTGGTAAAATAACTCCAGGGAGAGAGTTGGAAAATAATGAACAAAAAATGTGTTAACGAATTTTTGAAGTAACAAGACTCTCAGGGACACCAATAATGGGTGGGTTGAAAGGACGAACCTGAATGATCACAGGATTCTTTAAATCAATTAGAGGTGTATTAAAATTCCTTGCAAACTTGTCATCCTGCAAGTCTTCTATCTCAATTGTGTTTAAATTAAAACAGTTTGCCCTAAGTTCAGGTTCACCTAAAACTTCACTAACTCCTATCAGTTCAAAAGAACCGTCTATGTCCAATCTCTGCCTTTGAGAGGGAGTTGTAGGTTCCAATGTGATAAGCAGAGGAAAGTTTTAAAATTTTCATTACCTTCTGATAGATTGGTCATCCACAATTGTAAATTTGACTTTTCAAACCCTAAGGTAGGCCAAAACATAGACAAACCATAGAGAAATCACTACAAAAATTCCTAAATTCTCAACAATCACAAAGGGTACAAGATATACTTTCCCAAAGAAAGCTGAGAGATAGTTTCTTGGTATCCTTGAAGAGGTTCTTAGGCACAAGTGGAGGAATCACCCACTTCCCTCCTACACTTTCAACAAGGGTTACCTTCCAAGCCCGTCGAAGGTGAACTAAAAATAGCCTTCCAGTTTACCTGTGTATAAACCCTAGATGTCAAGAGACTAGAGGCTACCTTAACTATATCAATAGTCTGGGGTGACAGTCGCAATCCTGATTCATACGCATGGGCAAGATAACTGAGCCCAAAACTCTGTCTAGGACAGAATCCCCAGATGCATAAAAACCTTGGTCTATGTTTCGGCAAGGAATTGGAGGGTTATCTCCTCAGTCCAATGCCTCCATGCAGCCTCATGCTTAACTCCGGTTTGAGAGGATATTCCTAGATACTATCGATAAAGAGAAGGATTTAAATATATATTGGCCCACTATGTCTGAATTTAAGTACTTATGGGGAGTTTACACTTCCTATCCCACAAGTCTAGCCTAAGCTAGTGGGTGTATGGTCCTATAAAAAAAAAATTACTGATAAGTTTTTAAATTATAACGTTCATTTTAAGGGTTGTTTTTACTCAAAAGGCAAGTGGAGTGAAAGACTATGATATTATTGACTCGATAAGAAACATAAAAAACAGGTGTATAAATCAATTTCAAAGCAAATTATCGCTACTTAAAACAAGCTTCTCCTTTTCTTTTTTGTAAATATAAAGTCATGAAAAATGCAACTAAGAAAGAGAAAACTAAGACTTATTTTTTGTAATTTTTGAGATTTTATTTAAAAATTGAAAGTAAAAATACCATATGAAATTTGAATGCAAATGTTTCCAATTCTTTTCTTTTCACTTTTCAAATTCCTCAAAGACGACTATGCACCTAAATGCAAAAATTCTTGAGTATGCTTGATTAATCCAACTATATAAAGTAAGAAAAATAAAGTAAAGCAGATTTATAAAAACCAAAGATCAACCACCTAAGGAAGACTTGGAAAACACCCAGCTGGGGAAGACACAATGAATGGAAATCATTGAAATCAAACAAAGGCAAGTGACAAACCAACACTATTCAGAAATAGAATAGGATAATGGTATCTAGAACCCTGATAACTGATTCAGACAACCAGCACTTGGACCTATCACCCAACAGGAAAATCCACTTCAAATTGCTAAAAGAAAGACAATACAACCAATAAAAACTCAGGGGATTACTAAAAATCATGAAGTATGGTTAACAGGGCTATCAAACCTATAGTGCAATGCCAGTACTAAAGACCATCAGGCAAGACAAAGTCCACAAAAGGATAGGGACAAGCAACCCTACCACCAAAAATTTTGTTGCTCAGACATGTATGCGATTGTTCACAAGGGAAACCTATGTACTGTACGCAACTATCTAATACAGCAACCCGCATACACAGACCTCTGTACACGACTATGTAGCACAGCGACCCACGTACAGGAGTAAAAAAATTTCAACAAAAAGAAAAATTATAAAGGTCCTCAACACCACTATAAGTCTAGACCAAGACACAACACCACACACTGAATCAAAGCAAAGACTGGGCAAGGATCTATAGAGTTAACCCACAGCAGGTTGGGTTCCCCAGTGGAGTCGCCAGTTCTATTGTTCAGGATTAAACACCCTTGTAACCTAGGGTATGGCGTTACCAACTTACTTCTAACCTTGCATACAATTAGCTTTAATAAAGCACAGAAAGGAAATAGGAAGAAATACTTGACTCACCTGATTACCGACAGTTGATCCAAGCTTGATCTTCTTCCGCTCTGCTTCTCTCCAAAGCTTCCAGGGATGCACCTCCTTCATCTGCAAAGAGCAAATTTGCCAAGTACAAACTTATACATGTATCTATAACATGTTAGATAAAAAATATATCTAGTGCATAATCGAATATATTCATCAACTATAACACATGAAAGAGACTCAACACAATGTTGGAAGAAGAATTCTCTTTATTAACAATCAGTTAATGAGATAAGAGTACAACCCAACGGCTGACACAAAGACTCCTATGCAACCAAAGGACTCTGAGCTCTGCTTTTCCAAGACTTCAGAAGATATACCACCAGCATAACTTTGCTCTCCAAACTTTATTCATTAATGCCCTCCCCAAGTCTTGTATTTATACTTTGGGAAATAGAGTGGTTTCGAAGGTTGAGGAGGTTGAGATAGGTGGGGCGGTTAATTATTAAGGCCCAACTAATCTCCATTAATTGTGATTTATATTTTTTAATATCGAATAGAGATGTACGTGATTATTAATATAGGAAACCCGCGTATGACATGCATGTTGCTTAAAGGAAACCCACGTATACTGATGTACGCAGGTTGCAATGGAGATAGTCATGTATAGTACACAAGTTCTCAATGGGAATAGTCACATACGTACACAAGTTTCAATGTAGATAGTCACGTACACCATTCAACACTTGGAAAAATAATATGGCAAGCTGGTTGAAAGGTAAATGCATCTCATGTCATGCCCATCTATAGTGTTTTGGAAAACTTCAATCCTAATATGTCCTTTTGTGTACCAACATAAGGAATGTTGGCACTCGGATAGAGAAGTGCCATTTGGGTTGATAATAGCTGCCCCCTAATGTGTGAGTTCAGAGGGAAACGATAGCTGAAATACATTATAATCTTAATCTTGGAGAACTCAGAAGTCCAATGAAGCTGAGGTAGTACCTAAAACAAATACATAATAATGTCATATACAAAATTGTATCTGAGGATGCTATGTTCAATATATTGGAACACTAGCTCCTTTACAATATTTAAGTACATCATATAGTATGGGTACAAGACCATGTATAATACAAAGATGGATAGAAGCCACAATATACAATAATGATGAGTCTTCAAAGATCTGGAAGCTGTGTAAGTGACCACAACATAATATTACTCAACTTATTCCATAGATGTGAAACTAAGGTCTTCGTAAAAAATCCCAAAGAACCAGTACAATCCAAGCCATGTGAATAGATGTTATTGAAGTCGAATATGGATAGGATTCAATAGATTGTCAACAAATAGGTGATAATCGACAGTTGAAGAAAAGGAATTCACTAACAATGAAAGTGAATCCTAAGGTACGATCGTCAAAACTCTAGGTATTCATCATTAGGAAATGTTGATGTAGAACCATATTGTGATAAGGAAGGCAATAAATCCTCCAACGGATCACAAGAGTGACTAGGAACTAGGTAAAGGAAGGGAGACACAAGTCGTAACAGATACGACAATGATGGAATCAGGATATAGATCAGATACAAGGTTAATTCCTTGAATAGTGAGCATGGGACAGAGATGACCCAAGGTAGATTTCAACTTTACAAATAGTACAACTAGACTAATCTATCATGTAGGTGACATGATCATATTCCCCAGGTAGAACTGATAAGAGGAAGAGTAAGAAACTCGAAGTAATAGCTGAACTGAAAGTGAACACTGAGACATGAGTATTGGAAAAGACAGAGAGTGCTATGTTCAAGGAGGACATGCTGCCACTGACTAAGAACTAAAAGAAAACTTCTTCCTTACCTTCCCTGTTAAATTTTAACTAGTCCAAGAAATTCAACTCGAGTCTCTCTTCATTTTTTGACAAGCTTGAAGAGAAAAGGGAATAATTCTTGATAGTGTCACTGATTCGTGGATTTTATGAGCCCAAACTAGTACATGCTCACTTGGTGTTTTCATGTTTAGAGAGTCTGAAAACTCCAAAGAAGACTCTAGTGGGGTACTTTTTCATCCAATTTAGTCTCCTGAGGCTGAAAAAGTATAAAACATACTACATAAGAACTCTCTTAACTTCCGTAGAAGAAAAGGTGAACCTTTTTTGTACTTAGTCAGGGAGGTCCAAAAAAGGTTAAATTACTACCTACCCAACGCTCCTTCGAGAGCAGCATATAGCTTGAGCTTTATGAGTGTGAAGGAAATCAAGATCACTCGGAAAGATCCATTTAAGTACGAGAAATGGGGCTTACAACAATAAACTCGATGCTTTGTTCTTAGTGTTTAATGAGCATGACAAAGACAAAAAGTACAGTCATAATATTTTTCATGTTTAGGTCCAGAGCACAAAAAATAGAAAACTAATCTCATACCAGGAGTTCCTTTTTTCGTAAATTTAGTCCCTCGGGTCCAGAAAAGTGATAAACCTGTACCTAAGAATACTCTAATCAATTCCATAGAAAATACAGTGATCCTTTCTCATATTATTGCACATGGTCCGAGAAAGAGATAACCTACCACCAATGTGGATTCCCATTCACATATTCTTAATGAGCTTGAACGGACAAGTTTACTCGGCATTCAAGTCTGTTTTGAGGAGTTAGACCTGGGCCTAAAGAAACTCTATAAGGACGGGGAGTCCTATAAAGGGATAGCTTGTAAAAAGAGACCAAAATGAGGCTCAATTTGGCATGAAAAAAAGCTAAAATGATTCCCCTAAACCAAGGACAATTGCAGCATGAGTATCAAAAAACAACTAGTAGGTTCTAAATGAAGATACTCATGATAGCAAAGTCCTATCCATGAAAAAACAATGGTAAAAACAAGGAACTAATGGTTAAAGATACCATAGTCTATGATCGAAGTGTCAATGCTAAGATCAAGATGGGTTAGGTATAAATGCAGAATGCATGTGAAATGACCAAAAACCATCCTAGATGAGCAAAAAAAAACTTTAAAATGACCATAAACCTGTCACATGGAAGAAAGAAATATGGCATTAGTTAAAAAATTATGAACTATAGGGAAAAAACCCACTTTAGAAATAATTTTTCTATAAATAGTTCAAAATATGAATAAAAAACTCACCATTTGATTTTTAACCATAGAAAGACAAGTTTTACCTCTATCTTTGATTGCTCGATGTGGACAATTCGGTGGACCATTCCACTAGTACAAAATGAGGAATTAGCTACTAGGTGACTAAAAATTCTAGTCACCACAGGTTTTTCAAGTGATTTACTACTAATTATGAGCAATTTTGGTTGACCCAACTATAAACGACTAAAATTAACGCCTAATTTAGTCACCAGTTAACAAATATGACTAGATAATAAGTGATAGAGTTAAAAATGACTAACATAAACGACTAATTTAGTCATGTCATAAAAAATGACTAGCTAGAAGAATATGAGTTAGTCATTTATGTTAGTCATTTTTAATTGTGTCCTAGAAAATTGCAAATTTGATAATGAAGTGTAAATCTTGTAAATTGTCTACCTTCTATTAGTAATATTGGTGCCATCCACCTCGATCTTCAGAGATCTAACAAAGTAATTTCACGAATTTTCTCTTGACCAACTATATCCCTGTTGCACCATTGAAGCAAACCCGGTTAAGCGCATGCCAAAGGAAAATTAGGTTCCTACATCAATTACAAATTAGGTACTAAAACGAGTACCATATCGATACCTAGCTAGAAGCATCATATCTAGTTGTTGATCCTTCGACAATGTAAGAGTCCCTTCAAGTTCCATACGTCTGAAGTGCTTTTCTAACTCCAATATAACTTTTTTCATGATTTACGACTATCGAACGTCTAGCTGCACCAGTCAACGTAGCTTCACTAGGCCGAGTTCCTTTAAAGTATCCTTGCTAGCAAGAATGAAATTCACAACTACATTTTGTAGGAATGTATCCAAGTAGTCCTTTCTATCATCATCCTTCTTCTTTTTAAGCCTTGAAAACAAATGACCACCCAGTGACCCATGGGTATGTTTGAAGTAGATGATGTTTTCCATGAACTAATCCCTACAATAAAAATCTTCTGCCAATAAAAATCAGTGAAGTCTTTTGGCCACAACAGCATCTGCCACCCACCTTTTACGTTAGGTAGGAGCCAAGGGGCTCAGTTCATTATCCACCAATTTGTTATTTGTAATGTATTGTTGAAACCAAGGGGCCAGCTGTTTAGTCCTAGATTTGGAGCTCTATGATTCTTTAAGTAGTGGTGGTAAAGTTGAGGTCCCCCTCTAGAATGAGGGAATAAAAACCAAGGACTAAACCACACCTTTCAATAGCCTCCCAGAAGTCCAATTGATCAACATAAATCCCACAATAATTAATAATGTGTAGGGGTATATCCAAAACCCTACAAAAACATTTCAATAAGATACCCCCACAAATACGAAAGGGATTAAGTCTAATACGAGCAAGGTTCCAAGCAAAAAGAAGGACTCCTGAAAGGCATGTAGCATCAACCAAACAACAATACCATGTGGGGAGAATAATCCAAAGAAACTCCCTTGCTTTCAAACCAGAGACCATCGTTTCTTAAAATAATAGGAGATCCAGACAAACCAAATGTAATAACCTCTTGAGGGTCGCAATCTTTGAGGTACCACCACCCCTCTAACATTTAAGGACAATATCATCATTAGGTAACAACCTTTATGGCTGAATCTACTCTAAAAGGTCTGAAAATTTTTAATAGTGGATCCTATGAAGCCAAAATCTCATTAACAAATTCCTTGACTGTTGTCGACTCGTTTCCCCACATTGGCTGATCCGAGTGGACTTTCCTCCTTCTCTTGCCATTGTTCTTCCTGATGGTTACATTTATATTATTGGAGACTAATGGGTCTAGGTCAGTATTCGACTTGGAGAAAACTAGGATAGGATCCTACAAGAAACCCCCCTAGGAAAATGGGAGGGAAGAATCAAATCATCGAAGCCCAATGACTTATCAACCAACCCATAAGCCGATATTGAGGCTACACCATCACTTAAAACCTTTCATTTCGAAGACAACACTAAGTTTTCCTTCTGTAACATTAGTACTGACCTCACCAACCCGAGTATGTTATTTTAGACAAGAGACCAAAACCTCATCCTTAGTAGAGAGATCCCCAAGGGGAAAAGTTGGAATTGAAATATGAGTTAATTTTGTCCCCTTATCTTTATCAACGAAGATGACTTATTTTCAAAATATTGTAAAATGTTTGAATAGGGATTTTATGCCTTTAATAAATGGATTCAAATTGTCAATTTACTATTTTTAATAATGTGAAGTGTTATACATTTTTTTCACTTTATTGAAAACACATTGTTATGCCAAAGTAACTAGAAACTCAATCCAAAATTACATAATTTTAAATAATAAAAATAATTATAATTTAAAAAAAAACCATTGTTATATAAAAGGTAGAAGCCAAAATTAATGAAAAGAACACTCATAAAGACTTAAACACAACGAAGCACGTTGATATTACTTTCATTTTTTTTTTTAAATTTGAAAGTAATATTTTCTTTTATCTTCAGAACTAAGAAAAAAATGGGTTCAAAAAAATGGAAAAATGCTAATTATGTGAGGGTATTAAGAAAGCATATAATAATAACTCTATACTCTTCATAGAGGTGAAGATGAGTTGTATTGGCCAAAGGAAAAAATACTCAATTCAATAGAAAAAATCCATGATTTGGGATTTTCAGAGCACCAAGCTAACTCTCTCTTTTGCCTTCACCATTCAAGTTGCCGCCATTAAAACTGAAAAAATCAGACACGAAAGTCTATGTGAATATCATAGAATACTATGTACTCATAATCGATTAGAGGAATTGACTAATAGTCTCCATCTCATGAATCGTTAAGGAATTCAGTCAGACTCTCAAACCTACAACGGTGTAGTGCATCTTATTAATCGCCCAGGAATTCATTCAGACTCTCAAACCTACAATTGTCTAATGCAGAGATACCTTAACATGAAAGATGTGAAAGGGGTTAAAATAGTCCAGACCCACATGATTGACACAGTGTTCAATCTGGAAGTGTCTTTGATAACAAATTTATTTCCATGCATGTCGAATTCGACTACTTGGAGGACGCTCATTGGGTTTTTGACGAAATGATGGAACGAAACACCGTTTCATGGACTACAGTGATTGGAGCTTATACAAGACATCATCTTTGTGAGTATTCCTTGAACTGCTTTACCAAATGAAATGAATAGGAATTCAGTTGTATCAATTAATATTTACCACTGTTCTCCCAGTGATCATTAACTTAAGAGCTCTTCAGCAGGGGAAGGAGGTGCATGGTGAGATAAATAGGAGTGGGTTTCGACAAAATGTATTTGTGGGAAGTCTGCTTGTTGATATGTATGTTAAATGTGGGATCATGGAGGATGCATAGGGAGTGTTTGACAAAATGCTTGAACGAGATGCGATTACCTGGATTGTGATAATGGCATGATATGTAAAAATTGAACATTTGGGAGAAGCCCTGAAGCTCTTCAGTGAAATGCTAGTTTTGGGGGTGAGACTTGATTAGGCATATTCACTGCTATTTTTCCAGCTTGTGCCAAATCAGTAGATTTGCAAATAGGTATGTATGTCCATCAAGAACAATTAAAAATGTTGTATTAGGATATCTTATATTCTGGTTTCCAAATTCTATAGAACTTAATAGATCATGAGAAGAAAATTGTACAAGCTTCTCTAGTGCAATGAATCCTCTTTAATGATGCAGAGTTTGTGTAACATGCTACAAAAGTGTCAAAGTGACGAGGTTGGAGCCACTCTAAAATATCCTGAAATAATTAACAATTAAGAATTAAAATTGAGCTCACAAATAATATCCACTGGAGTAACACTCAGATTTACTCAAATTTATGAAGGAAAATCTGGTGTTAACACCATGTTTAAGGGATTTATTATGTCATATGGAGCTTTCACCAACATACCCATGTTTCTTTACCCTTTGTAATGAATCTTGAGGTTTCTCCATGCAAACTTCTATCTTAATATCTCCATTTAAAGAAACAGTCTTAATGTTTATTTGATGAACTTTCCAACTGAATTGAGGTGCAATTACTCACAACATTCTAATTGTGACTAGTTTGACCATGGATGCAAAATTTGAATTGTAATAAATGTCTTCTATTTCCCATATCTTTTGGTGTTGAGTTTTTCCATGCATTTGTTAACAAACCCATTTTCCTTGAAATTCTTACTGTAAATCCTCTATAATCCAATTGTTTTCATCAAACAAATTTGGTCATTACTTCCCTTTTAAAAATAAATAGGATCAAGTTTAATTGCATCCAACCAAATTTTGTCTTTGTTTGCTTCTTAAAAAAATAGGATCATGGGATTTCACAATTGCTCTCATTGATGCAATATTTACATAACTTGAAGACTTTGAACTTCTAACTATATCTGTGCTTTGCTGCAATTATTTTGGGTTGTTATTTTAACGGAATTATTTATAATGTTTTAACCTATTCGCTATACTACTTCTTGGTTGTTGCTAGGGCTACAACTCTTTTCTTTTCTCGTCCTTCTCTCTGCCATGCCTGATAAATTATGGGATTTTTGGTGGATCCAGGAGTCTCTTGCAAAAGAGTTCGTTCTTCATCTTGTTCTTTTTATTCTATTTCTTCTTCTTGTACCATGTCTTTATATATTCATAACTACATTGACTTTTTCATCAAAAACAACATTTCTAGCAACTATAATTTGTTTGTCAATAAGATCATATAATTTATAACAATTGAATGTTGTGATATGTTCAATAAAAATACATTCTTTGACTTCTCTCTTTAGGTTTATGTCCAATTTACACTTGGATAGGAATGAATGCAGTATAACAAAAAAACATTGAAGCTCTATACCTGGACTTCGTGAGCAAACTTTGAATTTGTTAGTAGTCGTTCCTCTTATATTTTTAGTGGGATTTATTGAGCATAAAAATGATTGTATGCATTGCTTCAACCTAAAATTAATGTCCCAAGTTGTTCCCTTTCAACATTCATTGGCCCATCTCAAATATTTTTCTGTTTTTTTTTCTTTCTTTCCACCACACCATTCTGCTTGTATGCATTGATTGTTTTTCTTTTGATTCCCTTATTCTTTCAAAAATTAAGAAAGTGATTTGAGACAAACTCACCTAATTTGTTTGTTGTAAGAGCCTTCTAGCGGCAGTTGGGTGAAAAATTTGGGTAAAGTTAGGATACAGACATTACAGTGAGCTACAACAGTCTACATATTAAGTGTTTGGAAAAATTCTCCATACAAATATAGTTGGTTCCTATTGTTACCTACAGCATTCAGAGAAAGGTTTGCAAAGTGTTCACCAAAATTAGTGAATTAAAATCAGCACATCAGATAGACACAAACCATTTAGTTGGGTCAAGTTCTTTACCCTGGTATGTTTGGTGTTAAGAATATGGCCTACAACTATCTAACATGGTGATAGTGGAACATTTGACAAGGTAATAATCCCAATTTATTCAACTTGAAAATCTTAGTGGAGTTTCCATTGTCTTTTTACTAGTTAATTTTAGTTGGAACTTTTTTATTCAATTATGGCATTTAATGAATAATTATTGTTTCTTGTTTCTGAGAGATCCACCTAATTATATGCAATGTACATTGATTGAGTTCTCTTTCCTTGCAGATGAACTACTTACCAGCTGTTTGCCAGTATATTGAAATATTTGCTATGCAATTATACTTAAAGTTTCCATCCATGGTAAGTCATATTTCAGTTATTATGCTAACATATAAGGACTTGGATTTAGCTTATAAATATGTTTGGATCAGATTTTAAGTTGGATATTATTTTATATTAGTTTTTGCTAAGAAGTGTCTAACCTTTGATTTCTGAACCGCTTATTGGTATTTAGTTCTACTCTGGAGAGGGAAATTTGATGTTTGGAGGTTCATAGTACATACTACCCAAAATCACAGCCTTTTGCTTATTACTCATAGTGTTATCCATATCCATTTAAAGGAGAAATGGTTTCTTTTTCAGAGTGGCATTTGAAGTTTGCATTGTTTGAAGTACAAAAATATGTCATATACATAATATATGTTGTGAATATAGTGATTAATCTATCACAATACTATGTATTGTAGTGTTGGTCTGAAACATTTATAAGGTTTCTGTCTATCTAAAAACTGATAATGTAGTAGTAAAATAAATTGGATGGCTTATAGAGAGAAGCTCACATTGCGATTGGATTTCATATCTAAATTATTTGAACACAGTAGAAGAAAACAGAAAGAACAAAGGCACACAGAATAATCGATTTGCATACAATAAAACATCAGTTGGCATATGCTAACACTGTTCTTGAAAGAAAGCAATGTTCCAGCAAGTTTCAAGGATGTAGGGGGTGCAGGAAAAAAGGGGTTTGTCTAGAGAATGTGTGAAGACACCTCCCAAACTTCAAGAAATGTCATAGTGGACATCATGGCCACCGACATAGGGGATCACACCTCAACTATTTAATATAGGAAAAATATAACTATAAAAATATAAAAAATAATAGTGTTGTTTAATTTTTTATAAAATTATCAGAAATATTGTAGAAATATGTTATTCTCCACCCTATTATGCTTTTAAAAGTTTGATGTCTACAAAAATTGTTGTGCTTGGTGTGCAGCTGTTAGTGAAATATGGATGGAATGAGGCTTTAGGAGGGCCCACCAAATTTTTCACTCATTTCGAAGTTAAAACTTTAGAATGAATTTAGCTTTTTATTGTCTTCTTAAAAGTTTTTAATGGTTGTTGGTAAACTTTGGGAAAGGGAACATCTAGGAGCACTTATTGATAACAAGTATGCATGGTAGTCCTTGTACTTGGGAATGTTTTATTAAAAGGAGATTCTAGTATTTCCTAGTGGTATCAAGTACTCGTGGGAGTCCTTGGTACTTGGGAAAACCACCCTTAAGTTCTATGGATTTCACAGCCGAGTAGTCAACATTCCTAGTGACATTTTCTATTGCCAATTTGGTCCATAATCCATTGTGTCAGGTACCAACTATATTCTGCAACAAAATTTCTGAAACTTCTGTTTATTAGCTCTATTTTCCCTATTAGAATTTGTACATTGGGGTGAAAAGCATTGGCACATGATCCAAAGAAAAGCATTAGCACATGCAAGCATGCACCCCAAAGAAAAACATCGGCACCCTCAACTTGTAGGGTGCAAGCATGCATGCACAATCAACCAAAGAATTGTGTGTGACAGCAGTTGTTGTGCTTCTCCTAGAGGTGTCTTCACTGCTGCACTCACATCCATGGAAGCAGTCACCCTATAGATGGATGAGGGAACCACCAATTGCATAGGTGTTTATTTTCAGCAGATTGTATTGCTAGATAAGTAAATTTAGGGACAATATTCAATACCCTAGCGATCAACAGTAACACCAATTTCTAAGGGAAGACTAGAGGGTGCATTCATATCTCGCATCAAACTTAATAGATTCAAAGCCAACATAGTGGCATCTTGTATGAATCAAACCCTCTCTAAGGCTTGTAAGCACCAACACTTTCATTCAGCCCTTATATTCTTATTTTTAGGATATGTTTTCAATTTTGTGTAGCAGTTGGTACAGGATGAAGATAAGCATTTCGAGTCACAATCTTATAAGTCATATCATATATGTGTTTTTATCCTTACATAAAAAGAGTGAAAAAACTTAACTATATAGGTACTTTGGCTTTGGATGAAACTGTTAAAATTTCAGTACACGATAAACAGACCTGCAAATTTTCAACTCTAGAAAGCTAGAAAACTTAAGGAACTTTCAAAACTACTTCTATTTTCCCTATCTGAAAATACATATGCTAACTAAAAAGTACCCACAACAACTAATAAGAAATCAAAGCACTTAGAATATCATCATGTTTTGTTTATTAACTCAGAAAAAGAAAATAGTGCACACACTTGCTGGTAAACTGAATAATCCACAGAGGGGACCCTACCTTCATGGATAGGGTTTATGATGTGATTCGAACTATCTTAGGCACCTAGGTAGGAGCACCCAGCATGCATGCAATGTACACATTCGGGCCTCTAGATAGCTATGCCAAAACTAAAGTAGGTAATATCCTGCAGTGCACTCTCACCCTGCTCATGTGTTCAGTACCTCTATCTATTTATGGAAATTACTAATTCTATTAGTCAAACTAAATTTAGAAACAAAAATTTCTAATCTGAAAATCACTAATTCTGGACAGCAGCAGAATCTAGAAATAAGTAAAAGTCAGTGCATGCATGCATCTTCACTGGCTGCTAGAAAAATGTTCCGTCCCTTTACTCTTCCTCTATTCCTATGCCATCTCTATGACCTTCTACACCCGTTCCTGGAATGTGCCATCAATGTGGTGAATAAGCTTCAGGAGCAACTAAGGTAAAACCTAACACTACTTTGCGGGGAAGGTGTTCTCCACCAAGCCCAGTCACTCTTTTAACATCTCAAACTTCCCCTTATCTATGGGCTTTGTCAAAATGTCTACAACCTACACATTTGAAGGAACATACTATAGGTTCAATGCACCCTTATGAACTATGTTCTTGATGAAATGGTACTAGATATCAATGTACTCAAAGTGATGATGAATAAATGGACTTTTAGAGAGCTTGATGCAACTTGTAGGAACCCTAAATAACTATATGCTCCAACATCTGATCAGTTAACTGTAATATCAACTTGCAAAGTAAGATGGCCTCACCACTAGCAGGACTAAGTGACATATACTTTTCCAATTCTGGCAGCATACCCGATGAAATTATGAACCTAACTTGGATAAGTTGGATTAGCTAGAGACCCCAAAATAATAAAATGCAGCTCAAAGGAATTAGATTGCATATATATTCTAGAGTTCGATATCTGAATCCGATAGATCTGCCATGACTGACCAAGAGTAAGACCTACTCCAGGATAACCTTCTGATCTTACTTCCAAAACGATTTCTATGTGAAAAGTAGCACATGGTATCTAATGTCCCCAAAATTATGGATACGCCAATTATAGTTACAGTAATTGCAATCCACAGAACATGGTGACTAAAAACAATGAAGGACAGTGCAATAAAATCCACTAAAGTGCACATACAAGCCATCCACATGAGCTTGTTAAATACAAAAATCACTTTACTTTGAGCCTTTCTTTCCCATGCAACTAGTGATACCTAAACAACCACTATTGCAAGAGATATGAACAGTCCAATCGAGTCAAAAATGAAAAATATTTGGAATGCCACCTTCTTAGCTATCATAGCTTGTCCTAGATATAGGCCTACTTGTGACAGCTTTTGTGGCCCTACATAGTTACTGGGCATAGTGTAAATAGCTGCAAAGGCTATTGTTACAATAAGAACTACAACAACCATCACAGAGTTGACTGTATTTATGATTCCCTATGACTTAAAATCATTTATTTCATTTACAATTCCAGTAACTCATCTCTGTGTTTTTTCAATCTGTACAAGTTGTGTATGCACATCATGCTTTATGTCACTAACAGTTTGTTTGATCTCTCTTCCTTCTTTAGTTTGCTTATATGTTTTCCATTTTCAGCACCAGCTTCTTTCAATGCACTGTTGATTTTTGGTGCAACTTCCATAAAATGTGATTTTTCTGCTACATCAAGTGTTGTTTCTTTTAACTTATTCAAAGCATTCAGATCAATGCCCTTGTATTCTAGCAACTCTCTCACTATCTGAACAAAGAAAGAACAGTTTAGTAACAGTAGCCCATGAACAGGAAAAATTACTTTGAAACATAATGGATAATGCATGCCAGCAAAAAGCAAGCTAGAAAATATTTTGATGTTTCATTTATGAAGTGACCCCTGTGTCCACATCTCAGTAGCACTTTTGTGTAACAATAAACTACATTGAGCTTATACTAAAATAGATCCATCTCAAGTTTGGATCTATTAAGCACCAAGAGTGATCAAAACTCAAGGTGAAAACCTCTAGGCAGTAAATAGTTATCCTCTTTTTTGCATTACACACACACATGAAGACAGACAGGAAAACACACATGCGAAGATAGACACTTATACACAAAGTAATGAAGATACTTCCCCCAACCCTGAGATGTAAAGTGCCTTGCTTCTTTAGGTGCAATTGCAAGAAATGAAAAGGTGGTACTAAAACAGAGCAATCATCAATCTATATAATGAAATGTGCATAATGAACATTTATCTACAAATAAACACATCCACTGTAGTCTTTCTGTATGTTTGTGTGTATTATTGCGATGCGACTATATTATGTAAAGGTAGCACTATCGAAATGTATAATGACATATGCAAAAGAAAGATTCATATTCAAATTAATTCATCCACTGTAACAGTAGCACATAAGTAAACAATGTTGAGGCTTCTAGGAGAAGAGCCTACTTGGAAAGTACTAAAATTAGCATTACAAAGGAGAATAAGTCAGACATATAATGATGGTGAAAGAAAAGCTAACATATATACATATCTTTACATGACAAGATGAAAAGTAGAAATGCTACTAAGAACAATGTCATTGTTGAAAAAGCAAATGAACCTCATAAGCTTGAAACACACTTGTATTTCTAGCTATTAAAAACCTAAGAAAACTATATAAACTAAATGCAGTGTTTCCATATTCAGTGATAGTTTTTTACACTGACTTGAGAAAAACTGCAAAATCTCTAATAAGCATGAAATGCACATTAACAAGGACAACTCAAAATGGGAAACTTTTTGAGGTATGGATCATTTATTTTAAAAATTTTAAATATTTTCATACACTCATTTCCACCCCTAAATCTAGAAAATGTTGCATATGACTCATTTCCACCCTCAACTTGTAGGGTGAAAGCATGCATGCACCCTCAACCAAAGAATTGTGTGTGACAACAGCTGTTGTGCTTCTCCTAGAGGCGTCTTCATTGCTGCACCCGCATCCATGGTAGCAGTCACCCTGTAGATAGATGAGGGAACCACCAATTGCATAGGTGTTTATGTTAGGCAAATCGTATTTCTAGATAAGCAAATTTATTAGAAGTGTGAAATTGTAGTGGTCAAGCTATTGTGATTGCCCCTCGTCAAATATTCAATGGATTTTGAAAACAATGTGTTGTAGTAGTTGGCGCAACAAAGCACCATTCTATTGTTGCAACTGTTGGAGAGGAGGTGTTTACTTGGGGATCAAACCAAGGTAAGTGAAATCATGATCTAGATTCATATTTTGATTCTCTCATTAAGATGGACCTTGTTTCCTATATTATGAGACTAAGTTATTTCTTAACACTTTTGTTTGTTTGTTTCTTGTTTTGAGCTTACTAGACCATGAATTTGTGCTATCTATAATTTGAAATATTCTAATTCAGTTTGTATCAAATGCATGTGCTAAGTATATTTTCCAGAAATGCTCAATCAAGCTGAAAAGGGTTAAAACATTTGTTTTAAAATCGTCTTGTGATTGAGAAAATCAAGTGTTCTGATTTGCCATTTTCTGTATATCTTTTGACATTGGTCATGAGGATTATGTTGCTCTAAGAGCGAGGTGATTGCATTATTTTGCACATGTTTGTTATTCATTTTTGAGGAATTATGGATATACAGAGTGGAGGACTTCATTTTCACATTAATGAATTGAGTCATGGTTTATTTGTTTGAGATTGTAGGAATTCTCATTTGCAAGTTGATGAATAAATCCATGGTTTATTTATTTTTCTTCTTGTTGTTTCAGAGTGTCAACTTGGATATACCTTAGTGGATATGCAAGCAACACCTCGCAAGGTTAGTTCTCTCAAGACAAGACTCATTGCAGTGGAAGTAGCTAATAAGCATAGTACATCAGTAGCCGAGTTTGGATAAGTCTATACATGGGGATGCAATAGGGAAGGTCAACTTGGTTATGGCACTTCCAATTCTGCATCGAATTATGTTCCCTGTGCAGTTGAGTCTTTGAAAGGTCAATGCCTTGTGGCAATCTCTGCAGCAAAGTATCATACAGTGGTTCTGAGATCAGATGGAGAGGTAAGCCCAAAATGAGCTGTGATTGAATTCGTTGGCAGCTTGTACAATGGATAATAATGCTAAGTACGTTATTTTTTCCAAATTCATAGGTCATGTATGTATGTTATAGATGGTTTATTTAGTATATAGTTGTATTCACTGTATCAACCTAGCCACTTAAATACTTGAATGATATCTAATTCTGTAATATTTGATAATATTCTTCAATGACTGGTTATGTTTATTTAATTTGAAAATTACTAGTCAATTATCTATAATACCTGTAAAAAAACAGCCTAAAAATCCATATGACAGCCAAATAGCTGTGAATTCTCCGTAATTTTCTTGAGATGTGCTATTTTTCTATGGGATCTTTAAACCACAGATTAGGACATATGTTCCATGGAGACTTTGAGGTTCTACTTCCTGTTAAAATTTTGGTACATGGTAGGTAGACCTGTTTCCTATAAATCCTTGTTAGCAGAAAACTTACAACTATTAAAACAACAACTAAAGAGATAGATATGCAAACATAACACTAAAAATTATGATGGCAAGTACAAAATTACAGCAACCAAACACATCTCTATCTATTAACTAAAAATAGAAAAGTAATATAGGAGTAACTCAACACGTAACTCTCCAACCCCATCACTAAGTGCTATTGCCTCGTAACTCTCCAACCCCATCACTAAGGTGCCCTACTCTTCCTATATCTGTCACCAAATTTCTTGTGATAATCCAAAAACCATGCAACATCAAATATCCATTTCCAACGTGCTTAAAACTATAATGAACTGTTCCCTTCAAGTATCTGAGCATGTGCTTCTCAATTGTCCAATGGATCTGCATCAACCCAACTGCTAGCTACTTCAATGTTTTCACTGCAACGCAAATATAAGAATAAGTATTCATGAAGTACACAAGGGACCCATCAAATCCCCATACACTGAAGGATCCATTAGATTCGAATTTGAATTTATTGACAACTTCACATTTGGAACCATGATATTAGCCAAGGGATTGCAATTCAACATTCACCTTCAGACACAGGAAATAGTGCATAAGGCCTATGTTCTTCCTATGTTCTTCCTGTCAAATTTGGAGGATAACTCGTCCTTGCACCATGCTATGAGCTTCACATTGCTACCTGTAAGGAGCCTAGGAGGTCCTTTACATACAAGACCAGAACAAGCATATCATATTTATCAAACAAATAGTAAAGGTTAGGCTCTCTAAAAGTTTTGGTGAACCCTAAATTTGGACTTATAAATCTATGACTACCAAACATATGGTTCTTACTTCATTGCAGACAGGGCCTTATTCAACCTTCATACATGGGTATCTCGTCCATGCACCTCAAAACCCTGAAGGTTGATTGATGTACACTTATCCTTTATCTTCTCACTTATTAACACTATCTTTACATCCATTTCATGTAAGGATCAACTGAAATAAGATGACATAATTGAACCGAAAGTAGCAAGGTTCTCTACAATCCAATACATGGGATATTTTGTCATGATATTTTGTCATGAGGTTTCCAAAGTGAAATAATTTTGCCACAGGAGAAAAACATAACCGAAACACTTGGGTTCGGTGTTGATGAAAACCTTGTCTTGATCACTATTAGGATGCTAAGGTATAGATTTCTCACTATACAAGTTGCTGAAACCTGCAATAGTTCAGGAAGATCAGAGGTAAGGAGCCAGGACCTTCTAAATCTGTAAACTGATCTTCACAATTTGAATGAAAAAGGGTAAAAAATATGCTATCCAAATATCAGACATATGGAAAACAAGGAACACAACATGTGGATCAATGGTTTAGCTTTACTTAATGTCAGTCTGGAATTACAATGGAAAAATCCCTGGGGATCCAACACCATTACAACGAAATCTGCTATCTTTATAGGCATCAATTAACCTAGGCAAGTGTGCCCTAGGCCTTTATTGACGAAAGAAAGTATACCCTAGGCCTGAGAAGTTATGCACCCTCTCCTATCATGGCCAAATCTACCAAACCATTGACCCAATGACTGGATGAGGGTCCTTGTCACCCCCATTCGCCTAGCTGCTGTAAAAACTCTGCCTTCATAACTCTACAGATAATTAAGAGCATATCTTTGGTTGAACTGCATGCAAACAGGACTTGGACTCCTGTGAGAACTCCTATAAAATACTAAAAGATGATCTTGAACTGCTTTTTACAGCATGCCAAGTCACCCTCTTGAACTATTGTTTTATCCTTTTACCACTCAACTGGGACCGTTGTCTTGTCCTCCATGCAAACTCGACCTTTTAAACTAGATTTTGAGAAGCATGCGTATCTATTACTATAGTACATACTACATATTACCCTCAGACAGATTCTTCTTAAGGTCAGTGAATGTATTGATTAAGTATTCCTTATAGCACGAGTCTCTAAGCATGGTTTAGGGACCACATGCAAACTTGCAAACCTTTATGGGTGAAAAGGCATGCACTGTTATATCTCATGCAACTCCATTTAAACTGATGTTGTTAAAACAACATGCAACTTGACCCCAAGTCTTTATTACCACTTTAAGGATAGCACAAACACCAGTCTGCTTAATGTTACAATGTGATGGTATAATTACTGAAGGAAATGGTTGTAGTATGTCACCTCAGTCCATTATACTCGTTCTTTGTGTTGGTAACTTGGTAGTACTAGTAGCCCAATGGGAGAGTGACTATTTCTCTTGATCAGCTTACAAGTAGACTCATCAACAGATCTCAAGCTAGTTGTATCAACTTCTTGACTTTTACTTGTTGCAAGTGTCAATTTTCTGAATTTACTTCTTTTAACATATCTCTGTCTACCTGAGAAAGCTCATGAAGGTGTTTATCATGTCCATTCCCTATTGGAGTTGGCTTATCTGGAGTTGTCACTGAAATATTTGCAGTATTTTTTACTAGAAAATGAACATGTGATTTAATTGGAGCTTTTTTTCTATTGGGGTTGTTTTTGGCCCAACTCTTAAGATGATGAAGCCACACAATCGGTTAAAAAACATACAATTTTGTTTTCTGTTTCTCTGCATAATGAAAAGTTTGAACGAGTGTCAACTCGTTGTGTCTAGGTAACCTTTGATCTAAGGCAGATCAATATCCAGTGTAATATTCTACTCCCTTATCTCGATGAGAAGATATTTAGCTTCTTGGAACCATTTTGCATTGCCAAAGACATTGATCATTGCATTATATAAAATCATATCAGGATATAGGTTTACAACCTTTAACTTGGAGAAAAGTGAGATTGCTTTTGAGTATTCCTTCAGCTTTCTAGCCAATTCAATAAGGGTACTATATGTGATAAGATCAGCAGCAATTCTTTCTTGCTCCATTTGTTGTAACCACTTTAAGGAAGAATCAAACTTACCTAAAATTGAGAAATATGAAGATCTGTGCAATCTGTTTTTTGAAAGAATTAAACTTCAAATGTACTTATAATTTTGGTATCGGTGGAAGTTGCTCACGCTTTGCATGTTAAATTGGAATTTTAGAGATGGAGGTTCATACTCCTAGTGCACAAGTTGTACCTAAGGCGGTTCAAAAGACTGTCAATAAAGCTACTCATCTCCTAAGCAAGCCTTCCATAGAAAAATCTACAGGCAACAAGTTGTCCAAACAAGCAAATTCAAGACGAAATTGCACAACATAAGTTAAAAATACTAAACAGGCCATAGACAGGAAAGTTTTGTCAGGAAAATGTAGTAATCCCATTGTATGTGGTAAATACCAAGTAAGATATATATTATCTATTAACGTCTATGTGTAATAATGTAATTTTCAGATATTGTGCTGAAAAGAGTGTTGCACAAGAAAACCAAGCAGTGAAAAGGAAAAAGCTTGAAGCAGGACGATTAAGGCAGGTGACATGATTGTTTAATTGAATTTTCATTTTGTTGATATTGTTTTTGTTGAATTATTTTAACATGCATTGTGTGGATGGGTTATGTTTAGGATAGGGAGAGCGATGGATGTTTGGTATAGAGAGAGGGTTGTATGTCTGTTAGTTTTATACTTTTCTTTTAATTTTTCTTTCAGATTCTTAAGGTAAAAGAACACATTTTGCCACACAAAACAAATCCAAACAAAGGTTCAACTAATTCTATCGATAAAAACAATGAAAGAAAATGGAACTCAGCCTTGAATACAGAGTGTCCTTCTGTCAATCCTACATCTTGGATATTTTATGCATATTCCTTTCCTACCTAGTGTAAATTGTGATAATGACCATGCTTTTTTGTAGTTATCAAAATTCGCTTTCTATTTGCTTTTGTTTTTGAAAAAGTGTTTTTTTTTCTTTTTTTCAGTGTAGAACATCTGAGCAGCTCCACAAGCAATCCCTAGCTCATGTAAGAAAAATATCATTCATCTTTCCTTAGTGTTTTAAGTGGTTAGTGTCCCCAGTGTCTCATTGCAGAAGAAATCTATTTCAAGATGGTACTGATGCACCTTTTCAAAAGTACAAAACATTAATACTCACAATACTGAAGGATCTTGGACTTGAAATAGCTCAGAGAAGTTGGCCTACAAGGTATATTGTGGAATCAATTGTTTGCAAACTCTCAAGTTTGTGTGAATGTTAACTTGCACTAGTGCATTTGATTATTTACAAGAAAACCATAAGAGCTTGAAAAGCAACATACATTTCTGTCATATTCTTCTTTTATTTATTTAGGTTTAAGAGTGTGTATGGGCTTAAAGAAGAGATGCTTGCCAAAATTCCAAAGTTCAAAGCACGCCCACTCAACAAAAAAGTAAGTATGCAACACAAACTAGTACAAGCTAGTTTTCATTTCTTTTCATTCCACCTGAATTTTCAGACATGTTCTCATCCTTTTTGTAATTTGCATATATTGGAGGATCCGTTGTTGCCACCATTCCATAAGAGTGTTCCTCAATTACCATAGTTTCAGTTTTAGTTTGGGCACCAAACACATTCAATACATTTTATCTCTTTATATGCATCTTAACACATGGTCAAGCCTCTGATAAATTCTTTTTGGATCAAGTTAAATATTGTTTTGGCTGCAACTTGACAGGAATTCCATTTGAAGACAATGGAGAGGTCTTTGCAACACTCTTCTGCTTCGTCATCTGCAGATTCAGCTGTGGTAAGGAATTCAGCTTTACCCCTCTCATGGTATTTGGGGGTTTTCATGCAAAACACATTAACAACCAGATTCAACTCTGATTTTTACCATGTTAATAATGGAGAGAAGGAATTCCATGCATTAACTGAAAGATTCAAGGGTTTTTCCCATGTAATTTGTGATGGATAAGAGGAAGGCCCCACATGGATGGGGTTGGCTGATGTAGTGAAGAAAGCCTTCAAGAGATCATTTGGGGGGGAATTTTGTAAAATTTGTTGGAGGAAATTGGAATGGACAAATTTTCAGACATCAGCCTTGGCTACTTTGTATATCTGTACACTAGTTTTGGGATCTAATATTTACTATATTGTTGCCCCAGTTATCTCTTTTATTTCATTTTGAAACATTCAACATAATATTCTTATTAATATATTTATATTAATTTAGAAAGTTTTCTTTATTGGGATAAATTGTTTTAAAAAATATTTCACATTTAGCTTTTATGATTTTTTATTTTCTATGTCCTATTTTTCTAGCAGCAAAACCCAGAAGTTCTTTGATGTTACAAATCCTTCGCAACAACACTGGGGACTTTGTTTACCTCCACCAGTGGCAGAGGTTTCCTTGCTTGGATAAGCTTCTTCAAGTAAATTGAGCAAATCACTGGCTCCTGTGAGTGACTTTAGGATTTTAGTATATTGTACTTCCGTCCAATTATCTTTATCATTTGTTATTGATATCTGTGTAGACAACTTTTTCTATGCTTCCATATTAGATTATT
This sequence comes from Pseudotsuga menziesii, assembly GCA_001517045.1. Lineage (NCBI taxonomy): Eukaryota > Viridiplantae > Streptophyta > Pinopsida > Pinales > Pinaceae > Pseudotsuga > Pseudotsuga menziesii. The sequence continues at coordinate 132,080 of LPNX011158880.1, read as the reverse complement.
TAATAGCTTCTGATTCAGTCCTAAATAATAATTAGTATAGAAGCTAATGTGTATTTTCTTTAGACAGCTTATGTTTTACTTTAGTGATTGTCTTCTAGATTCTTTATACATGGCTTCATTTTCATTTCCTAATAATATATACCTGTTCATATTTCCATGTGAAACTATAACACAGGAGGTAATGATGAGACTTCCCTTGCCAGTGGAGCTGCTAGAAGATCAGTTGTATTGCCAGCTAGTGCATCTTGGTATGAAATATGTTTCTTGTCATGGAATATTTGTTGAGTTTTCCAGCACCCACCTGGATTGGTGCAGCGTAACATTACACATTAAGTTTAGTGAACACAAGCTTCCATATGATTTAGGAGTTTGTGATGGAATATTACATATCTTACTGAAAATTGAGACATTAATGGTTGTTGCAGGGGCTACCATGCTGCACAAGAAAAATCATTTAGAATGAGGATCCCAACTATTCAGGGCTCCTCTAATCCTAAAACAAGTTCATCTCATTCACTTTTAGTGTCTCCAACATTAAATCTCCCTGCCTTGGTGGTGGAAGTTGCGGCATCAGGGTTGAGTTTTGATCATGGCAAGATGTTGGTCAATAAGGGTGGGCAGTCATCAATGTTTATATCTAAAAAACATATTGATGCAAAACCTAATGCAACGAGTGGAACATATATAAAATTAAATTCAACTGTAAATACCGTTGGGGAAGCTTTCCATGGAAAGAATGCCAGTTTAGTTGATCCTACTATGAAATGTAGGATTCATGAAGCTTTCAAAGTCTATTGAAGAATTTGTCCTCTGACACACACAAGGGTTCATCTGAGCTGGGCAGTGGGCACATTGAAACAACAAGAAGTGAAAGAACAGATGCAGCTTTAGTGTCATCTGGTATTGTCTGTGTTGGACTTTCTAAAGATAGCTTTCCAATCTTTGTCCCTCAAAGCAAGTCTGTTGTTCAAAGCAATAGTGAAGTGAATGTTGTTGCTCTAAATAAAAGTAGTAGAATGCTTTCAGGAAACCATGTTGAGAATTGTCTACAAATGTCTCCATTTGATGATAGGTATCAAAACAATTATGAAGAACACTTTGCAGAACCATATGCTGAAGGTTGCTCTAAAGCTTTTTCTTTAGAAGCAGAGGTGCCTCCCTTTATGGAAAAAGTCCAATTTTCAGTGGATGATTATAGTTCTAAATATTGTTCTCTTCATCAAAAGTATGTAAATACTTGCACCCTTAATGGTGACGGTGACAGCTTTGGAGTTACTGATCATAAAGCAGAGGAAAGATTAGTTTCAACTGCTAAAAAGACTAGTGCAGGTTCTATCCAAAATTGTGAAAATGAGCCCAAGTTAGAGGAAAGATCAATTTCGAAAGCTGGAAATACTAGTACAAGATCTATCCAAAATTTTGAAAATTATTCTATGTTAGATGCAACTGATAGAAGTACAAGTACTGGTTTTCAAATTCCCAAGAAAGTAGAAATTGCTAGAGATTCTAATGCCATTTTTGGAAAGATAGAATGCTTGGAGAATCTGGTAAACATGCCATAGGGCCTGAAGGGAATTGGAACTTAAAACTAATTCATAATCAAATAATCAGGGCAGGGAACTTTCACATTTCACTCAAGCAGGATGGAGACATGCTTTATTACCCTTACGAAGAAATAGTTTCTTGTAGGCAGTTCAAATGGGGAATATGAACCTCATCGTGATTTTCTCTATCCTTTGCTTCATCATAAATGTGCATTTCATGGTCAAGTAAATTCCTTCATTTTGAAATTCATAAATCTTGATACGAATATGCCTTTATGGAACTATGCATTATAAGAACATTGTAGAATACCAGTCTCTCCAACCTTTTCGATAGGTTTAGTCAATCTCAAAAGCTTGCTAGAATCTAAATTTTAGTGTAGTCTTATTTTAGGTGAACATAGATTCTAAGGAAAGTTCAGTTCTTATCAATGGTTATTTCTCTCTGTGAACTGTTGTCCAATCATCATGGAAGTTGTTTCAGATCCTGCATGTACATCTCAAGACATAACTGATATATATTTTGTTATACCTAATAGTTTGCAAGTTTTTCAAGTTTAATTCATGCTTAACCAGTTGTCATGCCTTTCAAATATCTGGTATCATCACCTAGAATCCAAATATACAACCCTTTAAAGGTTTCTCTAAAGACGCAATGTTGTAGGAGCAGGGTATTTCTCTTTATATTTGCAACATGACTCTTTAATTATTGAATCCACTATTAGGTGCCCTTATAGCCAAGGAATAATGATTCACAAAGCATAAATCCTCCATACAAAATGGTACCTGTGAAACAGTAAATGATTCAAAGCTAAATACTTGCAATACTAGCAATTCCCCAAGTCAAAATACTTGCAATTCTTTGAATTCTAGGTCTAGAGATCATTTTTGCAAGACATTACGGTGCATAGGGAGTCAAGTCTCTAATTTTGCAAATGATAATCGTCGAGTCTCCATTAGCAATAAGTTTTTGAATCTGCCTGGCTCTTAGAATGTTTATCACTTGATTTAAAGCTAAAATAGGCTTCACAATAAGAGAAGAAACCTTTTGCAGTTTGATCACAACCATAGACTTGCTTCTTATGGAACCTTCTCAAAGAAAAGGTGAATATACTCTGCATAATTTTAAGTTTATTAATTATCAAAGCAACAGGTTGTGTTTTAATTTTGATAGCCCATGATGAGGAACATTTGAAACACCTTGAAGCTCATGGATTCTTAATATTGCAGAAGACAAGAGGGAAAGTTTTGTTTCTGACTCTTTGTTTTTGATGCAGTGATGGCGTTGGGCTTAGAAATCCTTTCAGGAAGGACTCTTCTTTGGACTATGAGAATGATAGTGATGAAGAATGGGAAGAGGTACTCATCACTAAATCTCTTTGGTAAGAGTATTTGTAGTATTTTTATTAGCTTTAGTTACAGGGAAAATTGTACATAGCTCTCAGGAATTAGTTTATCATAAATACTAGTTACTGGCAAGATGTTATAGTAATAATTATGTAGTTTGTAGATTGATATCTATCTTAAATTTGTTTGAATATCATCAGTGTCAAGCAATAACAACTTCTTAAAGGGTGCTAGCTCAATGGTAGAGCGCCTACCTAATTATAGGCAGGAGGTTGGTGGTTCAATTCCTCTGTGCCCTATCATAAATTTGTGGCTACAAAAATGACTAAATTCACATATATACGACTATTAGTAGCTAATTTCCCGTATATTAGTGATATTTAGCTTAGTCATTAATATGTTAACATCTAGTAGTTTATTTAGTCGTATATTTGGTCATTAATGGTTGCAATCAGTGACTAAATCAGTGACTAAATCAATGACTAAATCAATGACTAACTTAGTGACTAAATCCATGACTAAATCAATGACTAAATCATTAACTATTAATGACTAAAACAATGACTAAATCATTGACTATCAATGACTAAATCATTGTATATCAATGACTAAATCAATGACGAAATCAATGACTACTAAGTCAAGCTATTAATGACTAGTGAAATATGACTAGCTATAAGATAGTGGAAATTTGCTACTATTAGTCACCGACTAAAAAATAGTTGTTTATAGCATGATTTTAGTCATTAATTTCTCATTTTCTAATAGTGTTCTCAAAACTGCAAGTGTCAGGTAAAACTACACTCCATGCTCTTTCATTTGATCAAAGCAATTGTCAATTTTGAGCCCTAAGTCATGTTTTTAAGCACCCTCAAAGCATGGACACTGTGTACACAAGTATGGTATGTTAATAGTCGCGTACATGCATTCTGTAAGTTGGTTTCCCAAAAGATAGTCGTGTACAGTACATGACTTGCCTAAAAGACAGTCGCATACACTGCGTGAGGTAGAAAAAGAATGTATAGGGTGAAAAAATCAAATTTTACATGAATCTAATAGTTTGCAATTGATTGTTTATTAGATTGGAAGATGGTGCTTGAGTGGAGGAAGCGGGAACATGAAGACATGGACCAAGAAGCTCTTCAAGATGCCCCCATAGTAAATGTTTTACGTCAAAGTGGGTTATTAAATTTTTTTGTGCCTCACCTATGCAAGCAAATGTCCACCTCTTAGAGTTTTTGATAAACTACTGGGATCATAATTTGGGCATGTTTGACCTGTTACCACCTAAGTTGTACTTAGTGGTTTTTATCAAGTGAGCCCGGTGAACCGGACAGGGCTAACTTGTTCGGACTTCAAAAAGACCTTTAGAAGTACTTCTGGGAAGTGCTTGTTGTACTATATCACATGTTCATACCCCATGAGGGAATTGTAATAAATATTCTAGCATGATAGTGTCTGTAAAAGACTCGATCTCTTAGACTTTATTTGTCAATCCGATCAGCCCAGGGTGTTTTTCCCTTGGTTATTATTGGTTGTTGAACAAACGGCTGATAATTTCTGAGTTTTTCACTCCACAT
>LPNX011158880.1:80847-127208 GCA_001517045.1 Pseudotsuga menziesii | reverse complement strand
CAGATTGACTGGATCTGACAAATCCTTGACTGAAGGAGGTGATCAAATCAGATCCAGAGGTGATCAAATCAGATCCAGAGTTGATCTTGAGCATCCTTTATGAGGAATTTCTCCTTCCCTCTCTCCTCAACACGTTTTTGGCTCAACTGGATGATTTTTGGTGGATTCTTCAGTCAACAGGTTGAGGTGTCAGTCAGATCAGCCCCCCCGATTGACAGTTGCACTCAATGAGACTCAGATCTAGCTCAGCTAGACACAGATCAGGAATTGATGGACTCTCCATCAGTTGATTTCACTTGATTCCATGAGTAATTGTGCCCCCCCTGGGCTAAATGGCCTGTAAATTGTATATATCCAGGCACAACCTCCTCTTCCAAGCTAGTTAGAGCTGGACTGAAGGGCTTGCCATTGTAACTGTGTATTGATTTTCATTTGTTGAAATAAAGAGAAGCTTTGGAGGCTGAATTGTGGAGTACCTTTCATGTGTGGATTTCCATTGTCTTGCTGCATTCGAGGTGAAACTGCTATTTTTCCAATTTTTTGCACTTAATTATTGTATGCCTGAATGGTTTTTGAAATCATAAGGATAGATCATTGTAAGTAAGATTACTTACTTTATATTTGCTACATATGTTTGAATGAGTTAATACCTGTATGTTAAATAAGGTTATTTGCATACTGTATCATCCCTTTCTCATATGTATCTTCAGATCTGATAGTTCTGTCTGCAGGAGTTGTGTTGTAGCTTACAGGTTTGCCGTGGCTGGAAGATCTATGATTTAGGTTTGATTCCATTGATTTCCAGCAGATATTGCTAATATCATGCCCCTCTGTGCTTCTCTACCAAGTTCCCTCAGCAGATCTGCTTCAACAACAAGCACCTTTCTTCCCCTTTCTCTCCTTTAAAAATTATTAAACTTTCCTCAAACTGGTTACTTTAAAGGCTTCTTATTAATCTGATCTATCTCATCAAGAAAAACACACATATATCTAATTAGCAATATTCCTTCCAATTTCTAGATCTTAGCTTCATTTTGCATATAAAGTTCAATCTCAAGAGATCTAGCCTAAAGTACCTTATTTTCGCAAGTAATTTAGTGAAAATTCATAGCTTGCTGTTAAGGTAGTTTCATTTGTTGTTAAATAAGTTTAATATTCTGCAATATCAGTGCATTTTAATTGGCTGCACAAACAGCAAGCCAAGATCCCAAGGAAATCTTGCTTTCCTTGGTTCCTTTTTCGTCGGTTTAGCTAGTTTAATTTCATTATTTTTTGAGATAAAGTAGGCTGACCCAAAGCTCCTCTTAAAGTGATTTTGGGAATTTTTTATTCTAACACGCTCGCTGTCCTTTAGTAGGTATGACAGAGAAGAAAAGAAGCTGCTGTCCAAAATGGATTTTGGAGCGCTCAAATCCCCCCAGGGGTCTCTCTTTTGTCACAAAATTTGTAAAATTTTTTGTATAACTGTAAGATATTGGTTTCAGCATGTAGAAGGACCAAGAAAGCACTAATTTATCAGTTCTTTGGTATTCTAACCATTGTAATAAAATCATTCTTTGGATAGGCTCTTTCGAGCCCATTCCCCATCCCCCCTGGGGGGATTCGCGTCGGTGCCATTTTTGTCATTTTCTGCTTATTTCCTTTTCACTAGAATTGATCTGACTTGCAGGGCAGTATACTTGATCTTGTTTTTAATTCCATACTCCATATATTACATTTCAAAGTAATCATTGTTGATGTATATGTAACTTCGGAATGTATTCTTCTATGTATCTTATGTATTGTAACCCGATGTTTATTCCGGGATGTTTCTATTATGTATTTGAGTCATGTGATCATGCCCCGATGTTCCAATTGGGAGGATTAATAATGTAATCAAGTCATATCAAGTCATTAAGTAAGTCCCCACAGTTTCGGGGCACTTGAGTTATTATACACTAATTAAGGTGTAGGCTCGAGTAAGTAATTGTTAGTTGGGCCGACATGATTGAGTGCACTTCAAGTCAATGAAAGAATATAAATAGAGAGTGAGAGAATCTCTATTTATCACTTGTGAAATACATCACTTGCTCTCTCAAGTGTGGTGCACTTTTGGAGAAGGAAATTTTGGGCCTAGACAGAAGATAGAAGACTACTGCTGTTTTGGGAGATCTCTTACTATTTTGGTGCTGATTCTATCTTAGAGGAAGTTGCGGGGTTTTCTCCTTTATGGTTTCCCAAAGGAAAATCTCTTTGTGTCTCTTGTCTCTTGTGATGTGCTTATGTTTATTGCTATGCTTGTTATTCTCTCAATGAAAAGATCCTAAGATCATAATGCTAGCTTAATGTGATGAAAAACTAACATGGGATCAGAGCTAACGTAAGAAGAAGACATTGTGCAGCTATAGGAACTAGGGCTTCCTATTTTGTGGATCTTCCTCCACAAATTTTTATCAAAATTATGCTAGGATGACTCTCCATTGAAGGGTGCATCTTTCTGTCGATGCGGAATTCAATTTCAAGCATTTTCAGTTTCGATGTGGAAATTAGGGCTTTCTACAGAAGAGGAATTTCTGAGTGAGACCAGCATATAATTGTTCTCCTCATCAAAACCGAATTTTAGAGACCTGGATCAAGAAATTTGGTTGGGTGAAACTCTGGGAAAGTCAAACCCTAGTTTGACCCAGAGCTAGGAGAAACCCTAAATACTAAAACTGCTAAGTTTTGGTACAGTCGCTATATTCCTCGATTGGAGAAGTCACAGAAGCTGAAAATTGTAGGGAACAAATATACAATCTTGATGAATCCTGTATCCAAAAATCAGACTCCGATTCCCTGTACTCTAGGAGATATGATCTCTCCAAGTTAGGGTTCTAGCCTCTTCCAAAATTCATCCCTGAACAGGACATCTGGGGAGATCTGCAATATATTGAACTACAGAGGTCCAAATGGAATTCCTGAAGATGTTCCAGAAATTTCATAGACTTTAATTTCTATGATCCGAATATCAGACTTATAATATGAACCAGTGACACGTGGCATGCCGTACAACTTCGCTGTTCTAAACAGTATTGTAACAGGTCACCTTGGGAAAAGGATCATAAATCCCAAATGGTGAAACAAATTCTGATGAAAACTATGGTGTTGGATCCAGGACATGAAATTTTACCTCAGTGATAAATTTCAGACATAGAGGAGCATTAATTTCAGAGATATCACAGAAACAGTAACAGGAATTTTTGCATAAGAAATTGGAAAATGAGGGCTTCCTGTTCCGGGAGCTTCCCTCCACTGTTTTCAGAAAAGGAGTACATTGGATAGCTCCATTTCAAGAGATATATCTGTTCATCCAATCATATCTGAAAGATTCCATGTTTTGAAATTTAGGGTTTATGTGACAAACCCTAGATTAGCGAACTCCGGGACAAGGACGGACACCTCAAATCGGTAAGATCTAATCCTTTGGTATTTCCATTTGAGGTTCTCATTTCAATATGATCTATCACAATAGCTTGATGATAAGCTTGGTGAAGTTGACAACTTCCAAGCATAGAAGTATTTGATCTCTCTGAAGAAACTGGATTGGACACCTACATGAGTATAGAGGTTCCAGTTTCAGAGGGAGACGAGGCCAAGAAGACATCATGCTCATGCTGCAGAGGATGATGAACCATCCAGAAAGAGATCCATATATGAAAGTGAAGATTCTTCAAGCGAGGATGAATATGTTCTGATATAAGCTCTCACAGGTAACATTACTCATGGAAATGATGATTGGCTTATAGACAGTGGGGCTTCCAAACATATGACGGGATTAAAGGAATCCTTTGTAAGACTGTCAGACATGAATCACCACACAAGGTGAAACTGGGAGATGACTACCAATATCCAATAAAAGGTAGTGGGGAATCTTCATACAAGCTAGAATCTAGTAAGTCTCTAATAATGAAAGAAGTATTGTTTGTTCCAGGACTCAAGAAGAACCTTCTCTCCATTTCAGCATCGATGCAAAAGGAATGCAGGTTGCATTCATAGATGGTCAAGTCATCATGTGACCAAAAGGAAAGACTATCGATGATGCGATAGTGATTGGAGAACAATAAGGAGGATTGTACAAATTGAAGGGATATCTAGAACAAGCCTTGATCCATAACACAGTAGATCCAAATGAGCTTTGGCATAGAAGGCTTGCACATGTGCATTATAGAGCACTACCTATTGCAAGAAAAGTTGTTGAAGGTCTTCCAGAATTTCAAGCTATTTGAAGGGAAGAACAAAATCAGAATATGACATAAAGAAACCAGTTGAAGAATGTGAAGATCTAGAATGTAGAGACCATGCAGTCATAAGATTCTCTCAAACCAAAGAACAACTTGAAGCGGTAAAAGAAAAAGTGAAGAATGCAAAAGTGGTGATGGCCACCTTGAATGGCCTCCCAGGATCGTGGAATTCATTCATGTGAGGAATGTGTGCTAGAAGGAAGTGATTACTTTCAATAGACTCTAGAAAGAGAACTCACAAGAAGAAGAAGCTCAAGAAGAGAAGTTCGGAGCAACTGAAGATCAAGCTCTTTCCATCCAAAGAAGATCCCCCAAGCAATGAGGAATATGAAGAACTCAACTCTTGAAGAACTTCTTATCCACCTTAGTTTTTGGATAAGAAACGATGCTATTATGAATGAAGAAGACGATGAAGCTGAAGGCTCAAAAAGGAGTGTACCCTCAAAACAAATAAAGATAAGTATTCAATTGTTATTTCATGATATTGTTTTGTTATGCATTTGTTTATATTCAGTTGATGTATTATGCATGATAGGATGTTTGCATTAACGACAGTATACTACTAATATGCATGTGATGGGTAAGTAGCTCATGGTGCTATACAACTCTCCATTGCTACTTATCTAGAATGAAACCTCTTTGTTGACATATTGGATTAGTGCACAATCTCAATGTTGTCCTGGTAGAGATGGAAGGCATCTAGAAAGTTTCAGTGAGACATGGATGAATGTTGTATTGGCTAAAGTAGTTGCATGATCATATATTTATGCATAAGTATTTTCCAGTATGAATATTCTTTATGAAATGTTATAAACATACAATTGCATTTGACTTGTAGGAAAGATCGCATACATAATCGCCTACAAGCAAAGAAGAATGAAGACTTGTTCCGAAGAACAAGTGACGTCAGTTCAAAGACAAAGAATAATATGACGAGTGCAGTGACATCATTGATGCAGAACCTTCCAGCCACCAAGAAGAAAGGGAAGATCAGTTCAAGAAGAATGATGTCTAGGCGTAGTATCGAGACCTGAAGAGAAGTTCATAGTTCCATCATGCAGTAGATGGAAACATCCTGGGATACAAAGCAAGATTCATAGCATGAGGCTTCTCATGAAGAGAAGGCATAGTATACAAAGAAACATTTACAGCTAATAGAAGTGGAGTCACATGACATGCATAATCATGTGTGCAAATGAAAGAAGGCTTTGTACGAGTTCAGAAGACACCCATGGGATAACACATACATGATGATCTTGATGAATATCTTAACCTTTGCTACAAGGTTGATAGAGGATGACAAGCTCACAGATGGGTGCAAGATGAACTTTTGAAGAAGTTCAAGATAGAGGATCTTAGTATCCAGTGATCCTAGATGGATACTAATTGTCACTCCAGTACAGAATGTTTTATTGCATAGAGTAAGGAAGACAGAGGGAGTATGATGCTCTGCTTCAGAGGGAGTGATTGCAGAAGATCCTGAGGTTCGACATGGTATGACAGGATGGGCAGATTACTGATGATTCTAGGCTTTACTGAGAGTAAAGTGGATTCCAACCTTTGATCCAAGGTTGAAGGTGGAAGACCAGTGATGCTCCTGTTATGTGTCGATGCGCTACTGTTCTAGGTATGGAGGTGTGGCAGAGTACAAATGGAATCTTCCTTGGACAAAGGAAGTATGCAGTAGAGATCCTGAAGAGGTTCGGGATGATGGACTACAAGGATATGGCTACACCTATGGCATCAAACTTGAAGCTATTGAGTGATGCTTCATCAGAGACAGTTGATGCTACGATGTATCGTCAGATGATTGGGTCATTGATGTACCTGACGAACACAAGACCAGATATTTGCTTTGTTGTGAACACCTTGAGCCAGTATTTGACAGATCCTAGAAGTGTTCACTTGATTGCTGAAAAGCATATTCTAAGGTACCTGAAGGGTACAATTTGATTATGGGCTAAAGTATGGTGCGAATCAGAAGATTAACCTGGAGGGTTATGTTGATTCAAATTGGGCAGGTAGTGCCATCGACAGGAAGAGTACTTAAGGATGTTGCTTCAGTATGGGATCAGATGTGATCTCTTGGTTTAGCAGGAAGCAATCCTGTGTGGCACTAAGTACAGTTGAAGCAGAGTATGTAGCAGCTTGTTCAGCTAGTTGTGAGGTAGTATGGCTAGGGAAGCTACTGTCTGATATATTTGATCTCCCTTTGGATGCTACTTGTATACACTGTGACAACCAGAGTTGCGTGAAGTTGTCAGAGAATCGAGTGTTCCATGACAGGTCGAAGCATATCAAGATCAAGTACCACTATATCAGGGATATGGTGTAGAGAGGAGCAGTGAAGCTCCTGTATGTTACGACGGAGGAACAGATAGCTGATGTATTGACGAAGCCATTGGCTAGGCTGAAGTTCGAGTACTTCAGAGAGAGACTTGGTGTTCTCCAGATCGAGGCTTCCTCCCAGAGAAAGTGATGAGACCCAGAGCCATTCTGACATGGTGAGAGGATTGGTTCCTTCCATGGTCAGATGTAAGGGCTGAGTCATTTCGTTATGGTGAGAGGATTGGTTCCTTCCATGACTGATATGAGTGCTGAGATCCATAGCCATTATGACGAGCAGGTCAGATGTAAGGGCTGAGCCATTCTGTCATGGTGAGAGGGTTGCTACCTTCCATGTCAGATATGAGTGCTAGCCATTCTGTCAAGCAGGATTGATGTAAGAGCAATTGCCATTCTAGGAATGGAGGCACCTGGTCAGTTACCAGGAACACTCAGTGTAAGAACTGAGTAGCAATTCTGATGTGATAGAGGGATGTGTTCCCACTTGATTAGATGTAAGGGATGAACCATTCTGTTCATGGATAAAGGATTAAGTTCCTTCCATGTCCGATGTGAGTGTTGGCCATTCCGACGAGTAGGTCGGATGTAAGGGCAACTGCCATTCTCTAGGAGAATGGAGGCACCTGGTCAATTACCAGGTAGCTCAGTCGAGGAGGACTGGGGTCGATTCTGATATGATTGCTGGGATGTGTTCCCCTCATGATCAGATATGAGTGCATGCCCTTCCATCATTGTGAGCAGGATGTGTTCCCACCTAGATGGATGTAAGTGCTGAGCCTTGTCACAGATGATAGTAGGTGTGTACTATCATGCTGGTGACTGTAAGTGTTGTGCCATTTCATAGATGATAGTAGGTGTGTCCTATCATGCTGGTGACTGTAAGTGCAGTGCCTTTTCATAGATGGTAGTAGGTGTGTCCTACCATGCTAGTGATTGTAAGTGCAGAGCCTTTTCACAGATGGTAGTAGGTGTGTCCTACCATGCTGGTGATTGTAAGTGCAGAGCCTTCTCACAGATGGTAGTAGGTGTGTCCTACCATGCTGGTGATTATAAGTGCTGATCCTTTCCACAGATGGTAGTAGGTGTGTCCTACCATGGTGGTGGATGTGAGCGCTGTGCCTTTTCATAGATGATAGTAGGTGTGTCCTATCATGTTGGTGGTTGTAAGTGCTGATCCATTTCACAGATGATAGTAGGTGTGTCCTATCATGCTGGTGAATGTGAGTGCTGGGCCTTTCTGATGGGATTGTAGTTTACTACATGATCAAATGTGAGTGCTGGGCATCCCTTTCTGACAAGCAGGTCAGATGTAAGTGCTGGGTGAAGACCTACATGAGGGTAGGCCTACAACCAGCATGAAAAAGGGCTGGCTCTGTAGAACTTCCTATGACGAGAAAAATCATGAGATAGAACCAGTGTTGATCCAGATCGAGTGATGATCCAGATCTAGTAATGATGATCCAGCAGTGATGATCCAGATCGAGTGATGATCCAGATCCAGTCCAGTGATGTTGATCTAGATCGAGAGATGATCCAGATCCAGTGATGATGTTTTATGTTGATCCAGATCGAGAGATGATCCAGATCCAGTGATGATTTTCTATGATGATCCAGATCGAGAGATGATCCAGATCCAGTGAAGATGACTTGAAGACAAAGATGACTTGAAGACGAAGATGACTTGAAGATGAATATGACTTGAATATGAGATGATCCAGCTGATACAGAGAAGAAGACCAGTGCTGAAAATTGTGTCGAAAGAATACCTTCCTAGTTAAGAGGGAGTGTTGATGTATATGTAACTTTGGAATGTATTCTTCTATGTATCTTATGTATTGTAACCCGATGTTTATTCTGGGATGTTTCTATTATGTATTTGAGTCATGTGATCATGCCCCGATGTTTTGATCGGGAGGATTAATAATGTAATCAAGTCATATCAAGTCATTAGGTAAGTCCCCACAATTTCGGGGCACTTGAGTTATTATACACTAATTAAGGTGTAGGCTCGAGTAAGTAATTGTTAGTTGGGCCGACATGATTGAGTGCACTTCAAGTCAATGGAAGAATATAAATAGAGAGTGAGAGACTCTCTATTTATCACTTGTGAAATACATCACTTGCTCTCTCAAGTGTGGCGCACTTTTGGAGAAGGAAATTTTGGGCCTAGACAGAAGACAAAAGACTACTGCTATTTTGGGAGATCTCTTACTGTTTTGGTGCTGATTCTATCTTAGAGGAAGTTGCGGGGTTTTCTCCTTTATGGTTTCCCCGAGGAAAATATCTTTGTGTCTCTTGTCTCTTGTGATGTGCTTATGTTTATCGCTGTGCTTGTTATTCTCTCAATGAAAAGATCCTAAGATCATAATGCTAGCTTAATGTGATGAAAAACTAACAATCATAATACTTACCCCACGATTTCCCGAGTGACCCGCAAGGGGAAAGAGATTCGTGGTAGGATTAATCAGAAAACCAGATTTGTGTAGTTGTTTTATTTTTCATCTTTTGTTTATCAGCAATTTAAAATTAACCCCTCCTTGATTCCCCGATTGAGATCCACTTGGATCGAAAGAGGTTCTTGGAGGATTTTTTCTTTTAAACAAGAACACTTAGTTAAAACTTATTAAAATTTACAAGACTCCAGTGTGTATGCTCTGCACTTTGCTGCGGTTCATCCGATCAGTCAAGCTGTATCAAAAGCACTTGGGTGACTAGCATAATTAGGACTCACTCTCCCCAATTGACAAACCATCAGGTGAAAATCCAACACCTCGATCGAACCTCTATGGTGGAAAAATACCCAAAGGAAGCAGGAACTTACTGAAAAGTGACCTTGGGGCACCGATCTCTGTCACACCCTAATGGGTGTGTTATGAACAATAGCCCCAGAGACTCCATTTCATCCCACATATTCCTTGCAGGTAGCCGTAAAGGTTTTGTTTTGGACATACTCCAAGTACTCTCGGGTATATCTGGATTCCCCCCTTAGCCTAATTTAATCAATTCATACTTCAATTTTAACTTAAAACATACCAAGATGCAATTGCAAAACATTCAATCTGAGCACATGCAAGCACATTGATCATTTTGATTTGACTCCATTATTAAGGCACTGGTCATTTTTGCTTCATTTATATATTGTTTATCAGCTTTGTGCTTTCGTGTGTTATTTTCGTATCTTGTCATCTTCAATTGTTTATAGTTAAAATATTTGAACTCCTAAGTAACTGATTCAGTTTAACATCACCACACTAAGCAATCATCCTTAGTAACTTAATAGGGTCTACCCCCCTTGTCTTCGTTAGGAGTTGAGCCTAAATGGAGGAGTCAAGAACAAGGTGATAGCTTTGACTCGAGACTTGCCCCCAAGGACACACCAAGTGGCTTGAATATTTCTGCCACATGACCCAGGTGTGTGAAAAGGCGGCAACATGACCTTCAAGGTGAGGTTCTAGAGATTACATCGGAGGATGTCTATTTCATTTCCAGTTTATCATGACGGGGAGCTTCGGTGAACTTGGAAGGTACCGGCAGAGGCGGTGACCCTCTAAGTGTACAGAACTATATCGACATATACTGCAATCTAGGCACTCAAAAGAGGGGTAGATGCATCTCTATTGTTCACATTCACAACTTTCCTTTATATGTATTGACGAGCACTATAGTGAGGGTTGTAGGGTCATCATCACTTCACCTTGCAACTTGGAACTAGATGAGACTAGCAGTAGACTGTATGTAGGGAGCCCTATATGACTGGTGCTCGGGAGTGATCCTGATAATGAGAAAACAACTCTTTGACTGTAAAATAGGCAGGAGGAAGAATTTTCGTTATTTCAACATATTAGTATCATTTTTCTTTGAGAGAGTGCCAGGTTTGATTCCTGCAGTACCATTGCTAGTTTGTTCTCCCCATCATCCTAGCCTAAGTATGTGGGGAGATATCTTCCTCCACGAGTGAGGTGGTGGATCAGTCCAGAGTGTCTATGATGATGACTTCTACTTATGGTGGGAGCGACAATTTCCATCCTTGGAGCAATTTCCATATGTTGTATTAGATTTTAGAGATGATACTGACCTCGTCCTCCCTCCAGGAGGATCATGGGGAGAGTTAGGTAATTTTTATTTTAAAAATTTTAATGAATTTTAATTATAGAGATATATACATATGTATAAGAGTTCTAATCCTTTTAAAAATGTCAAAATGCAGATATTTGACCTGTCCACCCTGCTGAGCATCCACGTATGTATGTGCGTCCTGTTTTGGGAAAGGACCAGGGCTTGATTAGGGTTCTTGAGGGGAAGATAGCCAGGATTACCCAAAAAGTACCTACCTTACGGATTGAGCACATCCTGCCATCATGTAGGAGCTAGTGGTTGGTGTACCACCTGTCTGGATACGCCTTCTGAGGCAAGTAGACAAAGCAGTGCTTATGTACATAGATGTTGTTGAGGCTGTTGAAGCTAAGGAGGCTGAAGAAGACCGAGTGCAGGGTGATCAGGGCGACCAGGGTGGTCCAAGTGACCAAGGCGGTCAAGCTTAGACCTAGGAGCATTTAATGGACTTTGATCCTTGTTTTGTATAGTTTTTGTATATTATACATTTATGACTGAATCTACGGATCAGAGACTCGACCTATCTATATGTACATATATTCACACACACACACACACACATATATATTGCCGGTTTATTTACAAATTTTTTTAATGTGTCCGCGGTATATTTTTATGTAAAATGTGTTAAATGCCAATCTAAGGTATAATTAGCATATGCATCAGTTAATGAATTTTGATTTCTTGGAATATGATTGAATATAATGAACTCAAAAAAAATTTCCAATAACCTAGCTTGCATAAACTAACGTAATAAAATAGGGTTCCGCACCTGATAAGTCCGATTGAGCTAGGAAACCACCAGTTGAGAGTCCAGTCAAACTTTCAGATGAGTGATACCAAGTGACAAAGCATCCCATAAAAGTTCAATGGCGGCCCTGTATTCAGAAACATTATTGGTAGCAAGACCTAAACAAGCACCTCCTGAGGCAACTAGCTGTCCCGAGGGTGAATAAATGACCAATGCAGTTGAAGCCAAATTACAAGTGTGGTGATTGGCACCATCAGTGAAACCTACAAACCACTTAGAAGACATCTGCAACAACTAGTAGATGGTGTAAAAAACACAAACCGATGACCTATTGTACATAAAAATACATACAATAAAATACAGGAAAAAGTGTTAAGCCTAAGCATAGTACTTTTTTAGGTAGATCCCATTTCTAGGCTCAGGCAGCTTATTCCCATTGAAATCAATCAATTCATATGTGCCCTTATCTAACACCTTTTATATGACATAAGGCCCCAACCACATAGACCTCATTTTTCCTGCCCCCAGGGGTTCTTTGTCTTGGTCCCAAAGCAATACAAGCTCCCCTTCAGAGAAAATCCAAGGCTTGACCGATTTATCGTATTGTCTTTTGACCCTATTTTTATGAGCTTGGTTTGCTGTCAGCACATCTCTACGTTGTTCATCTAGATGTTCTAAATGTAATAGATGTTCTTCTAGCTCAGTCGTATCAGGTAACACATGAATATAAATTCTTAAGGACGGGATTTCACATTCAACCAGGGTAATGGCTTCCACTCCATGAACGAGTTGGAAGGGGGAAACCCCGTAGCAGTTTTTACACCAGTCCGATATGGCCAAAGTGCAGGATACAACATTATATGACAGTTGGAATGGGCTGCATTAATAGTACGTTTGAGGATAGTTTTCAAAGTTTTATTAACACCCTCGACTTGACCGTTTGCTTGAGGATAGAACGAAGATGAATTTTCTTGTCTAAATCCTAACATAGTGGTCAATTCAGTCATCATGCTATTTTGGAAATGACTTCCATGGTCAGTGACAATCACCTTAGGTATACCGAATCATGCGATAATTTGATTGAACACAAAAAAAGCTGCAGTTTCCGTGTCAGCTTTAAAGTTGGGCATTGCCTCTACCCATTTCGTAAAATAATCTACAACGACAATGATATATTTGCTCCCCCTAGCCGAGGCTGGGTTACACGTCACGTAATCAATCCCCCACTTGGGGCCCACTGAGATGACGAGAAATAACAGAGCAGGATGTGACTACATCTTTATGGTGTAAAGCTGACAAGAATGACAGTGCTTCATGACTTCCACACAATATTTAAATATTGTGGGATAGAAGTAACCGACACATAATATTTTCTGAGCCGTTGCTAACCTAGATAAATGACCCCCACACAATCCACTATGGGAAACATTTAGGATAATCTCCACTTCCTCATGGGTAAGACATCGACGCAAAATGGAATCTACCCCGCTACGATATAAAGTATCTCCTATAATGAGGTAGTTCTTGGCATGTAGGTGTAGTTTACATCGTTCCTCCCGCGAGAAAGCTGCAGGATAATTCAAAGTCTGGATATAGATAAGTATATCTCCATACTAGGGGTCAGAGGTGGAAATCAAAAAGATATGCTCATCTGAGAATGAGTCTTCTTTAATAGCTACATCTTCCTCTACTAGAAATTCTGCAATGAGCTTAGCAAAAACTAAGGATTTTTTGGATTTGGCGGATTGAAAATCCAAGTCAAACTCTCGTAGAATGACTATCCATTTGTTGAATCTGCCTCCAACTATCCGTCGAGACAAAAAATATTGGAAAGGATTAACATTCGCCACTACCGTCGTAGTCCTCAGTAAGATGTAGTGATGTAACCTCTAAATAGCATAAATAGCTGCTAAGGTCAACTTCTCAACATGGGAATACCTAAGTTAAGGTCTGGCTAAAGCACGGCTGAGATACTAAACGACAGGCTCTTGGAGCTTATCATTCTCCTGGACTAGGACTACCCCTATGGTTGACTCAGATGCAGCCAGATACAATATAAAATCCCTAGAGTAATCTAGGAGAGGCAATAGTGGTGCTGACAACAAATCTTTTTTTAATGCCTTGAATGCAAGTTGTGCAATCATCCCATACAAATGGGGTGTCCTATTTTAATAGGCGCATGAAACATTTAGTAATCTTGGCATAATTTACAATAAAACCTCAAAAAAATTGGACTTCCCCTGCAGGCTGTGAAGCTTCCTCATAGAACGAGGAGGAGGTAGATTTACAATGGCCTCAACTTTCAAAGGATCCATTTGAATGCCTTTGTTAGAAACAATGAATACGAGCAACCTCCCTGACTCGACATAGAAAACGCACTTGTGGGGATTCAAGTGAATCTTATAGTATCTGCATCGTTCAAAAATCAAATGCAAGTGATCTGGGTGATCGATCCTCTTACGATAATTTGCTGGCAAATCATCAAGGTAAGGTTCGATAATGGCCTTAATATCATGAAAGGCAAAATTCATTGCCCATTGAAAGGTTTCCATGACATTTTTCAATCCAAAGGGCATTTTATCGTACGCGAAGGTACCCTAAGGACAAATGAAATTTTTTTTATGTTGGTCTTCCAATTTAATTTGAATTTGATTATATCCAGAGAAACCATCCATAAATGAAAATACTTCACTTCCCATGCAAGCATAAATAATTTGATCTATAAATGGCATGGGATAGTTGTCCTTAGGATAGGCTTTGTTTAAATCTCAAAATTTAGTACACACACGTATGGTCCCTTGCTTTTTATCAATAGGAACAGGGTTAGATACCCATTCTATCAAAGCTATGGGATAAATAAAACCGGCTTTCAACAGTTTCTCAACTTCAGCCTTCACTGTCACCGCTTTATGTGGGTTAACAAGTCTCAACTTTTTCCAAACAGGTTTAGCATCAGGGTAGGTTTTGATTTTGTGCTCAACTATAGATGGATCAATTCCCAGCATCTCCTCATATGACCAGGCAAAAATGTCGTGGAATTCCTTAAAAAAGGTCGTATAGATCGCAATCTCCTCAAGAGATTAGTTTGCGTCGATATGCACATGTTCCAAAACGTTAGGATTTACAGAGATGTTGATAGGGATAGTAGCGGAAATATTTTCCATGTTCCCCTCTGTTATCAACCCAAATGGCACTTCTTCGTCTGAGTGCCAACACTTCATTTGTTGGCACACAAAAGGACATTTATGGATTGAAGGTTGCCTAAAACACTATAGATGGGCATGTTATGAAATACATTCACTATCCACCTAGCTTGCCATTTTTACCTTTTTACATGTTGAATGTTGTACACAACTCTTCCTATAAGCAACTCGCGTACATACGCGACTATTCCTATAGCATATCGTGTACTGTACGCAAGTATTGTCATTGCAACCCGCGTACAGATCTGTACGCGGGTTTCCTTTATAAAAACTCGCATGTTATACTTGGGTTGCCAGTGTTAATACTCACGTACACCTTCATTTGACATTAAAAATAATAAATTGCAATTAATGGAGATTTGTTAAGCCTTAATCATTAACTATCTTAACTGTCTCAACCTCCTCAACCTTTGAAACTGCTCTATTTCCTTAAGTATAAATAGAGGGCTTGGGGAGGGCATTAATCAATCATACTTGGAGAGAAAAGTTATACTGGAAGTATCTATTCAGAAGTCTTTGGAGTAGCAGAACTCAAAATCCTTTAGTTGCAGAGGAGTCCTTGTTTCGGGCATTGGGTTGTACACTTATCTCATTCACTATTGTTAATAAAGAGAATCCTTATTCCAAATGCTTGTTGAATATATTTCATGTATCATGGTTTGATGAATATTTATGATTAAGCACTCTATATATTGTTTATCTAACTTGTCATATATACATATATAATATTGTATTTGGAATATTTTCTCTTTGTAGGTGAAGGAGGTGCATCCCTCAAAGCTTTGGATAAGAAGTAGAGTGGGAGAAGTCAAAGCTTGGATCAACCATCGTTAATTAGGTGAGTCCATTCTATCTTCCTATTTCCTTTCTGTACATTAAAGCTGATTGTCTGCAAGTTTTAAGAGTATGTTGGTAACCCCAGACCTTCGGTTATAAGGTGTTTATTCCTGAACAACAAAATTGGCGACTTTGCTAGGGAGCCCATACTGCTGTAGGTTATTTTTTTTACCCTTGACCAGTCTTTTCCTTGAGTTTGTGTGTGGTATCTTGTCCTGGTTCATGTTTAGGATAGTGTTTGAAGGCTTTGCAAATTTTATTTTTTTTAGAAAATTTTACACCTATACGCGGGTTGCTCTTGCATACAGTTGCATACAGAGGCCTGCATTTGTGGGTCTCTCTCTAGGACAGTCATGTACAATATGTGAGTTGCCCTTATACACAGTCACGTACGACCTTAGCATTGGATTTATTGGGTTAGGGTTTTCTTGTCCCTGTCCCTCTATAATGTCTGTTTGCTGGTTGGTCTTCCTTATAGACACTGTAGTGTTGGTTTGATGACCTTATTGGCCACACCCTGTGCTTTCTTGCAAAGCCCTTGAGTTCTTTTGTTTGGATTTTCTTTCTATTTGCAATTTGAAGTGGTTTAGCTTGTTTGGGTTATAGGTTTAAGTGTAGTTTGTCTGAATCAATGATCAGGGTTCCTGGCATTGTTTATGCCAGTCTATTTTAAAATAGTGATTGGTGTGCCACTTGCCTTTGTGTGATTTCAGTGTCCTCTTTACATTATATCCGCCCAAGCTAGGGTTCCAAGTATTCCTTAGGTGGTTGATCTCTTGGTCTTTTAATCTATTTACTTCACTTTGCTTTATTTATACAGGTTGTTTATTTCAAGCATACTCAAATTTGTGCATTTTAGGTGCATAAGTAGTCTTTGAGCATTTTAAAAAGTGAAAAGAAAAAAACATTTAGAAGCTTTTGCATTTGATTTTGCATAGAGTAGTTTTACTTTCAGTTTTTAAAATATAATCTCAAAAAACTACAAAAATATAGTCTTAGTTTATCTTTATCATTGCATTTGTTCATCAATTTATATTTACAAAAGAAAAAAGAAGTTTGTTTTAGTAGTGATAATTTGCTTTGAAAACATACACCTTTGCTTTTATATTTCTTATCGAGTCAAAAAACACCATAGTCCTCATTCCATTTCCTTGTGAGTAAGAAATAGCCTTTAAAATGAACGCAATAATTAAAATTTATTAGTAAGTTTTATTTTTTAGGGCCATTCACCTACTAGCTTAGGCTAGAATTGTGGGATAGGAAGTGTAAAATTCCCATAAGTTTTAAAATTCAGATGTAGTGGACCATTCGATAGGTAAATCCTTATCTTTATCAATTATATTTGGGAAGCTCCTTTCAAAAGGGAGTCAAGCACGAGGCCGCGTGGAGGCATTGGACTAAGGAGATAACCCTCTAATTCCTTATCGAAACATAAATCAAGACTTTTACGCATCTGGGGATTCTGTCCTAGATAGAGTTTCAGGCTCAGCTACCCTACCCATGCGTACGAGTCAGGCTTGTGATTGTCCCCCCAGACTGTTGGTATAGCTAAGGTAGCCTTTAGTCTCTTGACATCTAGGGTCCATACCTAGGTAAACCGGAAGGCTATTTCTGGTTCACCTTAAATGGGCTTGGAAGGTAACCCTTGTTGAAAGTGTAGGATGGCAATGAGTGATTCCTCCGCTTGTGCCTAAGAACCACTTCAAGGACACCAAGTAACTGTTCTTTATATTTCTTTGGGAAAGCATATATTTTACCCTTGTTGACTATTTGAGACTTTAGGAAATTTCATAGTGAGTGCTCTTTGGTTTGTCTGTGTTTAGCTAACTTTAGGGTTTGATTTGTCAAATTTTCAATCGTGGAGGACCAACCTATAAGAAGGTCACAAAGGTTGCAAAACCTTCCTCCTCTCATCACATTGGAACCTCCACCTCCACCCCAAAGGCATAGATTGGACATGGACGGTTCATTTGAAATGGTAGGAGTAAGTGAAGTTCCAGGTGAACCAGCACTTATAGCTAACCATTTTGATTTTAATACAGTTGAGATAGAAGACTTGCAAGTTGATGAGTTTGCAAGGAATTTTAACACACCCTTGACTGACTTAAACGATCCTGTGATTGTCTAGGTTAGACCTTTTGATTCACCTGTTTTAGGTGTCCCTGTGGGCAGGATTATGTCTACTGCGGGAGAAAGTTCTTTTGTTTTCACCTCAGCTGTTTCGACTAAAGGGGTACTACCTCCCTTGGTAAGTGCCCCTAGATCTAGCATACCTTCTACGCCATTGACCCTAGCAAGCTGGGTGGTCCAACCGCTAGTTCACTCAATCCTAGCAAGTGCTTCTGGTGATATGGTTATTGGGATTCCTAGTATACCTATTGTTCCTTCCTCCTTAACATACTTTTCCCAGAGTGGTCTGGTAGGATCCTCAAATTTCGTCTAAGGATTTCCTTGGAATGGGGGACATATTCCCCCATCCACTCCATACGTAGGCCCATCACCTTCTTATGTAGGAGTGCAGTTTGGAAACAATACCTCTTATGGGAAAAGTTTTCAAACCCCGGTCTTAGCCCCGTTTACGAGCTCTCCCTTTTCATTGTTTAGTGGAGGGATGCCTACTCCTATTTTTTAGACCCCAGTATCGGCTGGGATGGCCCAACCCTCTTATACTGCACCTCCCACCCACAACCCCGTGGCTTACAGATGGAATCTGTTCTAAAGTAATCCATCCACTTCGCAATCGGTGGTAGGGGGCAACCCTAGCTTTACTTATGGGAATTCGGGGGCAGGTCCCTCTATTCCCTAGACTGGCACATTTAGTGCTCCGGTTTGACCCAAAATTTCGTTCATGGAAATGTTAAACTTTCCAGACTTGTCTAAGTTGATGAATGACCCGGTGAGGCATGACCCCTCATGGCCACCAGTTCCCACCGAATTTCCATCGGACATCCCTAAATTCGAGGGCAAAGTTGGCAAAGATCCCAGGGCTCATGCCACCACATTTCATTTATGGTGTTCTTTGAATTCACTGAATGAAGATTTAGTTAGGTTGAGGCTATTACAAAGAACCTTAATGAGTACTGCGGCAAAATGGTACATTGAGTTACCTTCTACTGCATTCAATAGTTTTTGGGACTTGGCTAGTGCATTCCTTAGCCACTTTCAGCTTCTGGTCCGATACGATTTCGGAATGGACTTGTTATCTACCTTTAGGCAGAACAAGGCTACCCACATCTAGGATCATATCCAAGAGTGGAGGAGGTGAAAGAGCCTTATAAAAGCCACTATTCCTTCTGAATTCTTACTAGAGTGGTTCCTTAAATCCATGTTGCCCTACATATCTAAGGACGTATCCACTTCAGGAGTGACGAATGAAGAAGAAGCCATTCTCAGGGCCCAGCAATTAGATTTGATTTATTCACAATCTAGGATCTTGTATGAGATTATCCCTGAGGCACCGAGGCCTACCCATGATGCAGAGAAGCCTAAGCCTGGACCCCATGTCAATGGTGTGGTTGGGTCCATAAACTCTCCCACTGTAGAGTCTTTAGCCAAACAACTTCATCAGCTGTCCGTCAAGCATTCTATGGCGGAGGTAGCCAAGGCTTCCCCCTCCCCCCAGGGTGCAAATTTTTTTGCACAGACCTCTTAGAAGGGAAATTAGCAGCCCGATGGGAAGAAAAAGAGAGGAAATAAAGGAGAGGGAAATCAAAACAAGAAGAAACCCACGAATAGTGCTGATGGGGGCAAGAAAGAAAAGAAAAAGGTTAAATTCCTGTGTAAGTTTTTCCACGAGGATCACCTCACCCACCTTTGTCCCCTTATGGAACAAGCCCAGAAGCTACTTAAAGCTCAACAACTGGCTGTCCTAAAGGATCCTTTTTCCCAAGGGTAGAACTCAGCTTCAACTTCTAATGTAGCGGGGGGCACTCCTAGTGCCCCTGACCCAAACTATATCAACATGGTTCAATCTTCAAATTTTCTACAGACTAGGAATAAAAACTATGAGAAAGAGACTTCTGAGAAGGGTAAGGCTGTAGGTGAAACTTGTAACCCTCTCACAATTGAGAATCCTGCTGAAACTATGGCTAAGATACCAAAAGGTGTCTTTAAGAAGACCTTGCATAACCCTAATGCTAGGGATGCTACAAAATACTCCGTGGTTGAAGAATTAGCCCAAAAACTATGTTCAATGTTAGCTTTAGAGGTGTTATAGAGTTGTCCCACCCAGCAGGATGCCCTCTTAGCAGCATGGACTCGTTGAGTCTCTTGGCAAAATTTCATTTTTCTGATGTTAAAATTCGCCTACCTTACCATGTAGCCTTATCAATAGATGTCATCCATGGTGGAAAGACCATTGGAAGGGCAGTTGTTGATTAAGGTGCTTCTACATGCGTTATGTCCTTGTCCTATTGGAAATCTCTCGGATCCCCAGAGCTGGTCCCATCAAACACTCTGCTTACTGCTTTCAATGGAAGTTCATTCCATCTGCATGGTATCCTACCGGCTTTTGAAATTAAGCTGGCAGGGAAAGCAGTGTCTGTTGAGGTGGAAGTGATTGATGTGCCTTTGGACTATAATTTGCTTCTAGGAAGAAGCTGGACTTATACCATGTCTGCTATTGCGTTGGCCATCTTTCGGGTGGTATTATTTCCACACGAAGGGAAGTTGGTTACTGTTGACCAACTCAATTTTACTCGAAAAGGCTGCTTGGAGTCTAATGAGTCCGCTATCCATTGGTTGATCAGTTCAAACCTGCTACAGAGAGCTTGGGGGATAGAATGTATGCATCACTAATGGGCACATTTAATCTTCCATCCCCGATTAAATATATTGGTTCTACTAGTGTGGGGAAGTCCATATCCATGGTTGTTGAGAGGACTGATCCTTGGGTTCTCCCTTCCCTCCATGAACTAGAAGTGCCCCTATCAGAAGTGGAAGTAGCTTACCAAGCTATCACTCAAACCACTGTTGATCCCATTCTAGACCCTCTCACAGTCTCAGAGGACCTAGAAGAAGTATATTTTCCCGCTTGGGCAAAAAATCCTTTGCACTCTATGGACTGTTTAGATATGGTTTTACCTTCTGACGAAGCCATTCTGGAAGCCATGTGTGGACATGGTAAGATCTGTGAGGATCTTCACCATCGATCCTATTTTCTTCTAGAGCTAAACAAGATAGAAAATAAAGAGTTTCATATGAGACTGTTACATGATGTTGATACACCCATCAATCCCTTACCCATGGAAGGAATGTTTGCTGAGGGGAATACGGAAAATATTTCCGCTACTATCCCTATTAACATCTTTGTGAACCCAGATGTCATGGAAAATATACATATAGGTGCAAACTGCTCTCCTGAGGAGATTTCCATCTATACAGCCTTATTCAAGGAATTATGCGATGTCTTTGCCTGGTCATATGAGGAGATGCTAGGCATTGATCCATCAATATTTGAACATGAGATCTGAACTTACCCTGATGCCAAACCTGTTCGGCAAAAGTTAAGACCTGTTAACCCACGTAAAGCAGCAACTGTGAAGGCCGAAGTTGAAAAACTGTTGAAGGCTGGTTTTATTTATCCCATAGCTCTGACGGAATGGGTATCCAATCCTGTTCCTGTTGATAAGAAGCAAGGGACCATACGCATCTATACTGACTTCAAATATTTGACTAAAGCCTATCCTAAGGACAACTATCCCACACCATTTATAGACCAGATTATAGATGCTTGCACGGGAAGTGAAGTGTTCACGTTTATGGATGGTTTATCTGGATACAATCAAATTCAAATAAAACTGGAAGACCAACATAAAACTACTTTCATATTTCCTTGGGGTACATTCACGTACAAAAAAATTCCGTTTGGATTGAAAAATGCTAAGGCAACCTTTCAACGGGCTATGAACTTTGCCTTCCATGACATCAAAGCCATTGTCGAAACTTACCTTGATGATCTAGCTGCACATTCTTGTAAGAGGATTGACCATCCAGATCACTTACAGTTGATATTTGAGCGATGTAGATACTATAAGATCTGCTTGAATCCCCACAAGTGTGTGTTTTATGTCGATTCAGGGAGACTGCTCATATTCATTGTCTCTAATAGAGGCATCTAGGTGGATCCATTAAAAGTAGATTGTAAATATGCCTCCTCCTCATTCAATCAGGAAACTTCAAAGCCTGCAAGGAAAGTCTAATTTTCTTCGACGTTTCATTGTTAACTATGCCAAGATTACCAAGGATTTCATGTTCCTACTTAAACAAGACACCCCATTTGTATGGGATGAAACTGCACAACTCGCTTTCGAGGCGTTGAAAAAATATTTGTTGTCGGCAACTTTATTGCATCCGCCAGATTACTCTAGGGATTTTATATTGTATCTGGCCTTGTTCGAGTCAACCATTGGGGTAGTCCTGGTCCAGGAATACGATAAGCTCGTAGAGCATGTCATTTACTATCTTAGTCGTGCTTTAGCTGGACCTAAACTCAAGTACTCCCATGTTAATAAATTGGCCTTAGAAGCTGTCTATGTTGTCTAGAGGTTATGTCACTACATTTTACTCAAGACTACAACAGTAGTGGCGGATGTGAATCCCTTTGAATATTTTTTTTCCCGACGTATTGTTGGAGGCAAATTCAACAAATGGATAGTTATTCTCCAAGTGTTTGACTTAGATTTTTAGTACACTAAGTCTAAAAAGTCCTTAGTTTTTGCTGAGCTTATAGTAGAATTTCCTACTGAAGAAGATGTAGTCATTGAAGATGACTCATTCCCAGATGAGAATATCGTCTTGATATCCACATTTGATCCTTCGTATGAAGATATACTTATATATCTCCATACTTTGAAGTATCCCGCAGCTTCCTCACGGGAGGAACAATGTAAATTACGCCTTCATGCTAAGAACTACCTCATCATAGGAGATACTTTATATCGAAGAGGGGTAGATTCCATTTTGTGTCGATGTCTTACCCATGAAGAAGTGGATATTGTCCTGAATGATTCCCATAGTGGAGTGTGTGGGGGTCATTTATCTGGGTTAGCAACGGCCCAGAAGATACTACGCACTGGTTATTTTTGGCCCACAATTTTCAAATTTTGTGTGGAAGCAGTGAAGCACTACCATCCTTGTCAGCTTTACACCAGAAAAATGTGGTCACATCCCACTTTGTTGTTTCCTGTTGTCTCGGTGGGCCCCTTCATGAAGTGGGGGATCGATTACGTGACATTCAACCCAGCCTCGACTGGGGGGAACAAATATATCATTGTCGTTGTTGACTATTTTACGAAATGGGCATAGGCAATGCCTACCTTTAAAGCCAATTGGGAAACCGCAGCTTTCTTCATATTCAATCAGATTATAACATGGTTTGGTATACCCAAGGTGATTTTCACTGACCATGGAAATCATTTTCAAAATAGCATGATGACGAAACTGACCTCTATGCTTGGATTTAGACAAGAACATTCATCTTCTTACTATCCTCAAGCAAATGGTCAGGTTGAGGCTGTTAACAAGATTTTGAAGACTATCCTCAAACGTACAATTGATGCAACCTGTTCTAACTGGCATATCATGCTATACCCTACTCTTTGGGCGTACCAAACTAATGTAAAACCTGCTACGGTTTTCTCCCCCTTCCAACTCGTTCATGGAGTGGAATTCGTTACCTCGGTTGAATGTGAAATCCCATCCTTGAAAATAGCTATTCATGTGTTACCCAATAGGACAGAGCTTGAAGAATTTCTTGTACACTTGGAACACCTTGATGAACAATGTAGAGATGCGCTAACTGCTAATCAAGCTCATAATAATAGGGTCAAAAGCCAATATGATAAGTCGGTCAAACCTCAAATTTTCTCTGAGGGGGAACTTGTTTTGCTTTGGGACCAAGACAAAGAATCCCTGGGGGTAGGAAAATTCAAGGCAATGTGGTTAGGGCCTTATGTCATATCAAAGGTATTAAAGAAGGGCACATATGAGTTAATTGATTTTGATGGGAATAAGCTTCCTGAGCCTAGAAATGGGCTCTACCTAAAGAAGTACTATGCTTAAGCTTAGCACTTTTTCTTGTATTTTATTGTATGTATTTTTATGTACATTAATTCTTTGGTTTTGGTTTTTATACCATCTGCTGGTTGTTGCAGATGTCTTCCAAGAGGTACATAGTTTTCGTTGATGGCACCAGTCACCACACTTGTAATCTAGCCTCAGCAGCATGGGTCATTTACTCTCCCATAGGACAGCTAGTTGCCTTAGGAGGCGGTTTCTTAGGTCCTGCTTCTAATAATGTTGCTGAGTATAGGGATGCAATTGAGGTTCTATGGGATGCTTTGTCACATGGTATCACCCAACTGGAAGTCTGATTGGACTGTCAACTGGTGGTTTCCCAGCTCAATCGAGCTTATCAGGTGCAGAACCCTATTTTATTACGTCAGTTCATGCAAGTTAGGTTATTGGAAAGAAATTTTGAATTCATTATATTCAATCACATTCCAAGAAATCAGAATTCATTAACTGATGCATATGATAATTACATTTTGGATTGGCATCTAACACATATTTCATAAAAATATACAACATGCACATAAAAAAACACTTGTAAATAAACCGACAATCTATATATATGTGAATATCTGTCTATAGATAGGTCGAGTCTCTGATACTCATATCTAGTCATAAACTGTATAATATACAACATGTGGATTATTGTCCATCAAAATGCCCTAAATCTAAGCTGGACCACCCTGGTCACTTGGACCAGCCTGGTCCCCCCGCTCTCTCTGTACTCTGGCTTCCTCAACCTCTTCGGCTTCAGCAGCCTCCACGGCATCTATGTACACTAAAACTACTCTAGCCACCTACCTCAAAAGGCGTAACTAGACAGGTGGAACTCCAATCACAAACTCCTGCATGATGGCCGAGATATGCTCTATCCGCAAAGTGGGCACTCTCTGGGTCAGCCTGGCTAGCTTCCCCTCTAGAACCCTAATAAGCCCCTGGTCTTCTCCTAAGATAGGACGAACAAACATACGTGGATTCCCTTGAGGGAAGACCGGTCCAATATCTTCATTTTAACATGTTTATAGGATTAAAACTCTTATACATATGTATATATCTACATGTTAAAATTCATAAAAAAAATTAAAAACTTGAAAATTAAAAAATTACCTAGCTCTCCCCATGCTCCTCCTGGAGGGAGGACAAGGTCTAGGTCACCTTGAAAATCCATCCCAGCATATGGAAACTACTCCAGTGCTGGTAACTGTCGCTCCCACCAGAAGTAGAAGTCATCATTGTACACACTCTGCACTAAGCCACCTCCTCCTTGGCGAAGGAAGATATCTCCCCATTTGCTCAGCCTATGTTGTTGAGGAGATCGGACTGGTAGGGGTATTGCAAGGCTTAACCCTGGCACTCTCTTGAAGAAGAAGGAAACCAATATGCTAGAATACCTGAAGTTCTTCCACCTTCCTCTCTTGCAGTCAGAGATTTGCTTTCCCAAAATTTGGACAACTCCTAAACACTAATCATACAGGGCACCTTGCATGCAATCCACTTCCAACCTCATTTGGTTATGTGTAGCTAGATGCAGTGAAGATGATCCCGCAACCCTAACTATGGTACTTGTCAGTACCTGTAGTGAAAGATCACATATATGTGTAATAGGGATGCAACTCCCTCTCTTTTGGGTACCAGGTGCACAGTATACATCAATGTAGTTCTAGACACTTAGAGGATCATTGCCTCTGTCGGTTCCCTCCAAGTTGACCGATGCTCCTTGTCATGACAGATCGGCAATAAAATATATGTCCTCTGAAGTACTTTCCAAAGTCTCACCTTATAGGTCAAACAACCCTAAATCATGGTCCCAGTAATTTATCATGAACTCCAGCAGGAAGACATTGGCCCGTATAGGTGATGTGCAAAAGAATTTCAATAACCCACTCGTTCGTAAAACATGTACAGTGGGGGCACTTTGGAGTGCTTCTTGGTCTAAATCCTCATGCTCATGTTCCCTCCATTCAAGCACCATATTCACACCTAGCAAAACAATCATTATGAATCTTTAGTATCATATAAAAATTCAAAATTTTGATCCAAAATATATCTTTTTCCCCTTCATGCAGTACACACGACTGTCTAGTTAGACATGTCGTGTACTGTACGCGACTGTTCTTCAAGGAAACTCACATGTAGAATGCGTGTACGTGAGTTTCAATACAG
This sequence comes from Pseudotsuga menziesii, assembly GCA_001517045.1. Taxonomy (NCBI): domain Eukaryota; kingdom Viridiplantae; phylum Streptophyta; class Pinopsida; order Pinales; family Pinaceae; genus Pseudotsuga; species Pseudotsuga menziesii. The sequence continues at coordinate 101,466 of LPNX011158880.1, read as the reverse complement.
TGAACCCGTGTACATAGCATGCCTTGCTTTAAGGCGCTCAAAAACATAAAATTTCACCTCAAATTTGAAAATTGCTAGGATCAAATTGAAGAGCTCAGGGTGTAGGCTTACCTATAACTTGCGGAATCGAATTTCATCCACTAGATTGTCCACACCAATTGAATGAAGGTAGAGGTAAAAACTTGCTTTTTATGGCTAAAATTCAAAATGGTGAGTTTTATTTTAGTTTTTGAACTATTTATAGAAATTATATTTCTAAAGTGGGTTTTTTCCTATAGTTCGAAATTTATTAACTAATACCATAACTCGTTTGTCCTTGTAACAGGTTTTTCATCATTCTAAAGTGTTTTTTGCTCATATAGGGTGGTTTTTGTCATTTCAAATTCATTGTTGCATCTATACTTAATCCATTTTAAACTTATCATTCAACATTTTAACCACGGACTATGGTATTTTAAACCATTAGCTCCATGTCTTTACCATTGTTCTTCTGTGGATAGGGCCTTCCTCTCATGAGTATCCTCATTTAGAACCTATGTTGTCTTTCGATAATCATGCTGCAGTTGTTTTAGGTACATGGATATCCTCTTATTTATTTTTCATGCCAAATGGACCCTCATTTTGGTCTCTTTTTATAAGCTATCCCTTTATAGGACTCCCTGCCCTTATGGAGTTTCTTTAGGCCCAAGTATGACTCCTTAAAAATAGACTTGACTGTCGAGTTAACTTGTCCATTCAAGCTCGTTAAGAATATGTGAATGGGCATCCGCATTGGTGGTAGGTTATCTCTTTCTCAGACCATGCGGAATAACACGAGAAAGGATCACTCTCTTTTCTATTGAATTGAGAAGAGTATTCTCAGGATTAGGTTTATCACTTTTCTGGAACTGAGGGACTAAATTTATGGAAAAGGAAATCCCAGTATGAGCTTATTTTTCTCTTTTTCATGCTCTGGACCTAAACATGAAAAAGATTCTGAGTGTCCTTTATGTCTTTTTCATGCTCGTTAAACACTAAAGAACAAAGCATCGAGTTTATTGTTGTAAGCCCCGTTTCTTGTACTCAAATGGATCTTTCCGAGTGATCTTGCTTTCCTTCACACTCGTAAAACTCAAGCTATATGCTGCTCTTGAAGGAGCATTGGGTAGGTGGTAATTTAACCTTTTTCAGACCTCCCTGACTAAGTATGAAAAAGGTTCACCTTTTCATCTATGGAAGTTAAGAGAGTTCTTCTGTGGTATGTTTTATACTTTTCCGGCCTCAGGAGACTAAACTGGATGAAAAAGGACCCCCCTGGAGTCTTCTTTGGAGTTTTCAGACTCTCTAAATGTGAAAACATCGACTGAGCATGTACTAGTTCGGGCTCATTAAATCCACGAATCAGTGACACTATCAAGCATTATTCCCTCTTCTCTTAAAGCTTGTTAAAAAATGAAGAGAGATCCAAGTTGACTTTCCTTGAGTCATTAAAATTTAACAGGGAAGGTAAGGAAGAAGTTTTCTCTTGTTTTTAGTTAGTGGTAGCATGTCATCCTTGAACATAGCACTCTCTGTTTTTTTCGATACCCATGTCTCAGTGTTCACTTTCAGTTCAGCTATTACTTCGAGTTTATTACTCCTCTTCTTGTTCGTTCTACCTGGGGAATCTGATCATGTCTCCTACATGACAGATAAGTATAGTTGTTCTATCTATAAAGTTAAAAGCTGCCTTGGGTCATCTCTGTGTCGTGCTTATTGTTCAAGGACATAACCCAATGTTTGATCTATATCCTAATCCCATCATTTTTATACCTGTTATCACTTGTGTCTCCCTTCCTTTGCCCAGTTCCTAGTCACTCTTGTGATCTGTTGAAGGATCTATTGCCTTCCCTATCACAGTATGGTTCCACATCAGCACTTCCTGATGACGAAGACCTAGAGTTTTGAAGATTGTACCTTAGGATTCACTTTCATCATTAGTGAATTCCTTTGCTTCATTTGTTGATTATCACCTATTGATTGACAATCTGTTGAATCCGCTCCATGTTCGACTTCAACCTACATTTATTCACATGGCTTGGATTGTACTAGTTCTTTGGGATTATTTCTGAAGACCTTAGTTCCCCATCTATGGACTAAGTTATGCAAGATTATGTTCCACTTATGTACACATCGTCTAGATATTTGAAGACTCATCATTATTATATATTGTGGCTTCGATCCACCTTTGTAATATACATGGTATTGTACCCATACTATACAATGTACTCAAATATTGTAAAGGAGCTAGTGTTCCATTTTATTGAACATAGCATCCTCAGATATGACTTTTTATATGACATTATTATGTATTTGTTTCAGGTACTACCTCTACTCCATTAGATTTCTGAGTTCTCCAAAGATTAAGATTATAATGTATTTTAGCCATTGCTTCCCTCTGACCTCACACATTAGGGGGCATGTGTTATCAACCCAAATGGCACTTCTTCATCCGAGTGCCAACACTTCATTTGTTGGTGCACAAAAGGACATTTATGGATTGAAGGTTGCTTAAAACACTATAGATGGGCATGTTATGAAATACATTCACTATCCACCTAGCTTGTCATTTTTACCTTTTTACATGTTGAATGTTGTACACGACTCTTTCTATAAGCAACTCGTGTACATATGTGACTATTCCTACAGCATATCGCGTACTGTACGCGAGTATTGTCATTGCAACCCGTGTACAGATCTGTACGTGGGTTTCCTTTATAGCAACTCACGTGTTATACGTGGGTTTCTAGTATTAATACTCATGTATGCTTTCATTTGACATTAAAAATAATAAATCGTGATTAATGAAGATTTGTTAAGCCTTAATCATTAACTATCTTAACTGTCTCAACCTCCTCAACCTTCGAAACTGCTCTATTTCCTCAAGTATAAATAGAGGCCTTGGGGAGGGCATTAATCAATCATACTTGGAGAGCAAAGTTATGTTGGTGGTATCTATTCAGAAGTCTTTGCAGTAAAAGAACTCAGAATCCTTTGGTTGCAGAGGAGTCCTTGTTTCAGACGTTGGGTTGTACACTTATCTCATTCACTATTGTTAATAAAGAGAATCCCTATTCCAAATGCGTGTTGAATATCTTTCATGTATCATGGTTTAATGAATATTTATGATTAAGCACTCTATGTATTGTTTATCTAACTTGTCATATATACATGTATAAGTTGTATTTGGAAGATTTTCTCTTTCCAGGTGAAGGAGGTGCATCCATGAAAGCTTTGGAGAAGAAGCAGAGTGGGAGAAGTCAAAGCTTGGATCAACCGTCGTTAATCGGGTGAGTCCATTCTATCTTCCTATTTCCTTTCTGTACTTTAAAGCTGATTGTCTGCAAGTTTTAAGAGTATGTTGGTAACCCCATACCTTTGGTTATAAGGTGTTTATTCCTAACAACACCTTGGGCAAAAATTCCTTCCCTTGGTAAGGGATTAATGGGCGTATCAACATCGTCTGACAGTCTCATATGAAACTTCTGGTTCTCTATCCTGCTTAACTCTGGAAGAAAATAGGATCGATGGTGAAGATATTTGCAGATCTTACCTTGTCTGCACATGGCTTCCAGAATTGCTTCATCCGAATGTAAAACCATATCTAAGCAATCTCTAGAATGCAAAGAGTTTTCTACCCAAGCAGGCAGATAGGCTTCTTCCAGTTCCTCTGAGACTATGAGGGGGACTGGAATGGGACCAACAGCGGTACAGGTGATAGCTTGATAAGACACTTCCACTGCCGATAAGGGAACTTCAAGTTCATGGTGGGAAGCAAGAACCCAAGGATCGATCCTATCAACAACTGTAGCTATGGACTTCCCCACACTAGTAGAACCTATATAATTAATCGGAGCTACAAAATCAAATGTGCCCATCAATGATGTGTACATTCCAGACCCTAATCTCTCTGAAGCAAGTTTGACCTAATCAACCAATGGTATAGTGTACTCATTAGATTCCATGTGGCCTTTTTGATTAAAAATGAGTTGGTCAATAGTAACCAACTTTCCTTCGTGTGGAAACACTACCACCCGAATGACGACCGATGCAATAGCAGACATGGCATAAGTCCAACTTCTCTCCAAGAGAAAGTTGTAATCCAAAGGTGCATCAATCACCTCTACCTCAACAGACACTGCTTTCCCTACCAGCTTAATTTCAAAAGCCAGTAGGATACCATGTGGACGAAATGAGCTTCCGTCGAAAGCAGTAAGTAGGGCATTTGATGGGACTAGCTCTGGGGACCCAAGAGATTTCCAACAAGACAAGGACATAACACATGTAGAAGCACCCTCATTGACAACTGCTCTTCCAATGGTCTTTCCACCATGGATGACATCTATCGATAAGGCTACATGATATGGTAGGAGAAGTTTGACATCAGATAGATTAAATTTTGCCATGAGACTCAATGAGTCCATACTGCCTAAGGCTACTAAGAGTGCATCCCACTGGGTGGGACAACTCTATAGCACCTCTAAAGCCGACATTGCACAAGGTGTTTGGGCTAAGTCTTAAACTATGGAGTAGTTTTCTGCAGCCCTAGCATTAGGATTATGAAAGGTCTTCTTAAAGACACCTTTCAGTCTTGGGCATAATTTTGGCAGGTTTCTCAATCGTGAGAGGGTTAGAAGTTTCACCTATTGACTAACCCTTCTCTGAGGTCTCTTTTTCAAAGTTCATGTTCCTGGTCTATAGTAAAATTTGGGATCGAACCATGTTCATATAATTGGGGTCAAGAGCATTTGGGGTTCCCCCTACTGCATTTGAAGCTGAAGCTGAATTGTGTCCCTGTGCAAAAGGATCCTTCAGGACAGTCGGTTGTTGGGATTTTAAAATATTTTGAGCTTGTTCCATAAGGGGACATAGATGGGTAAGGTGATCTTCATGGTAGAACTTACATGGTAATTTCACCTTCTTTCCCCCATCAGCATTGTTTGCGGGTTTTTGCTTGTTTTGATTTCCCTCCCCTTTCTTTCCTCTCTTCTTTTTCCCATTGGGCTGCTGATTTCCCTTTTGAGAGGTTTGTGCAAAAACATTTTCATTTTGGGGTGAGGGGGCAGCCTTTGCTACCTCCACTGTAGAATGTTTGGTGGACAACTGATGGAGCTGTTTGGCCAAATATTCTATAGTGGGAGAATTCATGGTACCAACCACACCATTGGCATGGGGTCTAGGCTTAGTTTTCTTGGCATCATGCGTTGGCCTCGGTACCTCAGGGATAATCTCATATAAGATCCCAGACTAAGAATATATCAAATCTAGTTGCTGGGACCTGAGGATAACTTCTTCCTCATTCGTCACTCCTGAAGTAGATACATCCTTAGATATATAAGGCAATAAGGATTTAAGGAACCATTCTAATAAGAACTTAGGAGGAATAGTGGCTTTAATAAGGCTTTTTCGTCTTCTCCACTCTTGGATGTGATCTGAGATATGGGTGGCCTTGTTCTGTTGGAAGGTAGACAACAAGCCCGTTCTAAAATCATATCGGACAGGAAGCTAGAAGTGACTAAGGAATGCGTTAGCCAAGTCCCAAAAAATGCTAAACGTAGTAGAAGGAAACTCAGTGTACCATTTTGCTGCAATACTCATCAAAATTCTTTGAAACAACCTCAACCAAACTGAATCTTCATTTAGTGAGTTGGAAGAGCACCATAAATGGAAATTGGTGGCATGAGCTCTAGGATCGCCACCAACATTTCCTTCAAATTTTTGGATATCCGAGGGTAGCTTGGTAGGGACGGGTGGCCAAGAGGGATCATGTCTCACCAGGTCATTCATCATTTTAGACAAATCTAGTAAGTTTAATGTTGCCAAGAAAGGAATCTTAGCTCTAAACAGAGCACTAAAAGTACCAGTTTGGGGATTAGAGGGACTTTCCCCCATTTTCCCATATGTGAAGGTGGGGTTTCCCCTTGCCATCGGTTATGAAGTGGATGGGTTGCTTTGGAAAGGATTCCATCCATAAGCCACATGGTTACTTGTGTGAGGTGTAGTATAAGAGGTTCTGGCTACCCCAGTCAAAACTGGTGTTTGAAATACAGGAGCAGGTGTCCCTCCGCTAAAAATTGAAAAGGGAGAGCTCATAAATGAAGCCGAAAACAGAGTTTGAAAACCTTGACCATAAGGGTTAGTGTTTCCAAACTGCACCCCTACATATGAGGGTGTTGGGCCTACGTATGGAGTGGATGGGGGAATGTGCCCCCCATTCCAAGGAAATCCTTGGACAAAAGCTGAGGATCCTATAGGACCACTCTGGTAAGTGTGTGTGAAGGAAGTGGGAATTGTAGGTACATGAGGAATCCCAGTGACCATACCACCAGAAGCACCTGCTAGACTTGTGGGAGCCGATGGTTGAACCACTCAGCTTACTGGAGTTAAGGGCATATTAGGTATGCTTGTTCTAGGGGCACCTACTAGGGAAGGTATCACCCCTTCAGCTGGAGCGGCTGAGGTGGAAGTAAAAGAACTTTCTCCTACAGTAGACATTATCTTGCCCACAGGAACACCAACCACGGGTGGGTTGAAAGGACAAACCTGAACGATCACTGGATCGTTTAAATCAATTAGAGGTGTATTAAATTTCCTTGTAAACTTGTCAACTTGCAAGTCTTATATCTCCACTGTGTTTAAATTAAAACAGTTTTCCCCAAGTTCTGGTTCACTCGGAACTTCACTAACTCCTATCGGTTCAAAAGAACCGTTTGTGTCCAATATCCGCCTTTGAGGGGGAGGTGGAGGTTCCAATGTGATAAGTGGAGGAAGGTTTTGCAACCTTCATGATCTTCTGATAGATTGGTCCTCCACGATTGTAAATTTGATTTTTCAAACCCTAAGGTAAGCTAAAACACAGACAAACCATAGAGGAATCACTACAAAAATTCCTAAAGTATCAACAATCACAAAGGGTACGAGATATAATTCCTGAAGAAAGCTGAGAGACGGATTCTTAGCGTCCTTGAAGAGGTTCTTAGGCACAAGTGAAGGAATCACCCACCACCCTCCTACACTTTCAACAAGGGTTACCTTCCAAGCTCGTCGAAGGTGAACTAGAAATAGCATTTCAGTTTACCTGTGTATAAACCCTAGATGTCAAGAGACTAGAGGCTACCTTAACTATATCAATAGTTTGGGGGGACAGTCACAAGCCTGATTTGTATGCATGGGTAGGGTAGCCGAGCCCGAAAGTCTGTCTAGGACAGAATCCTCAATGCATAAAAACCTTGGTCTACATTTTGACAAGGAATCAGAGGGTTATCTCCTTAGTCCAATGCCTCCACGCAACCTCGTGCTTAACTCTCATTTGAGAGGAGCTTCCCAGATACTATCGATAAAGAGAAGGATTTACCTATCGATTGGCCCACTATGTCTGAATTGAAGTACTTATGGGGAGTTTACACTTCCTATCCCACAATTCTAGCCTAAGCTAGTAGGTGTATGGCCCTATAAAACAAAAGTTACTAATAAGTTTTTAAATTATAGCGTTCATTTTAAGGGTTGTTTTTACTCAGAAGGCAAGTGGAGTGAAAGACTATGATATTATTGACTCGATAAGAAACGTAAAAAACAAGTGTATAAATCAATTTCAAATCAAATTATCACTACTTAAAACAAGCTTCTCCTTTTCTTTTTTGTAAATATTGAAACTAATGAAAAATGCAACTAAGAAAGAGAAAACTAAGACTTATTTTTTGTAATTTTTGAGATTTTATTTTAAAAATGAAAGTAAAACTACCATATGCAATTAGAATGCAAATGTTTTCAATGCTTTTCTTTTCACTTTTCAAATTCCTCAAAGACTACTATGCACCTAAATGGAAAATTATTGAGTATGCTTGAATAAACTAACTATATAAAGTAAGAAAAATGAAGTAAAGAAAATTTATAAAAACCAAATATCAACCACCTAAGGAAGACTTGGAAAACACAATGAATGGAAATCACTGAAATCAAACAAAGGCAAGTGACAAACAAACACTATTCAGAAATAGAATGGGATATACGGTAATTAGAACCCTGATCAATGATTCAGACAACCAGCACTTGGACCTATCACCCAACAGGAAAATCCACTTCAAATTGCTAAAATAAAGACAATCCCACCAATTAAAATTCAAGGGATTACCGAAAACAACGAAGTATGGTTAACAGGGCTATCAAACCTATATTGCAATGCCAGTACTAAAGACCATCAGGCAAGACAAAATCCACAAAAGGATAGAGACAGGAAACCCTACCCCCAAAAATTTTTTTGCTCAGACCTATACGCGACTGTTCACAAGAGAAACCTGTGCACTATACATGACTATCTAATACAACAACCCGTGTACACATACCTTTGTAAGCGACTGTGTAGCACAACAAGCTGCGTACAGGAGTAAAAATTTTTCAACAAAAAGAAAATTTATAAAGGTCTTCAAACACCATTATAAGTCTAAACCAAGACACAACACCACACACTGAATCAAAGCAAAGTTTGGGAAAGGATCTACAGAGTTAACCCACAGCAGGGTGGGCTCCCCAGTGGAGTCGCCAGTTCTGTTGTTTAGGATTAAACACCCTTGTAACCTAGGGTTTGGGGTTACCAACTTACTTCTAACCTTGCAGACAATTAGCTTTAATAAAGTATAGAAAGCAAATAGGACGAAATACTTGACTCACCCGATTACCGATAGTTTATCCAAGCTTGATCTTCTTCCGCTCTGCTTCTCTCCAAAGCTTCCAAGGATGCACCTCCTTCACCTGCAAAGAGCGAATTCTCCAAGTAAAAACTTATACATGTCTATATAACATGTTAGATAAACAATATATCTAGTGCATAATCAAATATATTCATCAACCATAATACATGAAAGAGACTCAACACAATGTTGCAAGAAGAATTCTCTTTATTAACAATCAATGAATGAGATAAGAGTACAATCCAACGCCTGAGATAAGGACTCCTCTACAACCAAAGGACTCTGAGTTCTGATGCTCCAAGACTTCTGAAGATATACCACCGGCATAACTTTTCTCTCCAAACTTGATTCATTAATTCCCTCCCTAAGGCCTCTATTTATACTTTGGGAAATAGAGTGGTTTCAAAGGTTGAGGAGGTTGAGATAGTTGGGGTGCTTAATGATTAAGGCCCAACTAATATCCATTAATCGTGATTTATATTTTTTAATATCGAATAGAGATGTACATGACTATTAATATAGGCAACCCATGTATGACACACAAGTTACTTAAAGGAAACCCGTGTATATTGATGTAAGCGGGTTGCAATGGAGATAGTCGCGTACAGTATGTGAGTTGTCAATGGGAATAGTCATGTACGTATGTGAGTTTCAATGAATATAGTCGCATACACCATTCAACACTTAGAAAAATAATACAGCAAGTGGGTTCAAAAGGTAAATGCATCTCATGTCATGCCCATCTAAAGTGTTTTGGCAAACTTCAATCCTAATATGTCATTTTGTGTACCAACATAAGGAATGTCGGCACTCGGACGGAGAAGTGCAATTTGGGTTGATAACAAATTCCCCTTAATGTGTGAGGTCAGAGGGAAATGATGGTTGAAAAACATTATAATCTTAATCTTGTAGAACTCAGAAGTCCAATGAAGTAGAGGTAGTACCTGAAACAAATACATAATAATGTCATATACAAAATCGTATCTAAGGATGCTATGTTCAATATACTGGAATATTAGCTCCTTTACAATATTTGAGTACATCATATAGTATGGGTACAAGACCATGTATATTACAAAGGTGGATCAAAGCCACAATATACAATAATGATGAGTCTTCAAAGATCTGGAAGTTGTGTAAGTGACCACAACATAATCTTGCGCAACTTAGTCCATAGATGTGAAACTAAAGTCTTCGTAAAAAATCCCAAAGAACCAGTACAATCCAAGCCATGTGAATAGATGTTATTGAAGTCAAACATGGATAGGATTCAACATATTTTCAACCAATAGGTGATAATCGACAACTGAAGCAAAGGAATTCACCAATAATGAAAGTGAATCCTAAGGTACGATCATCAAAACTCTAGGTCTTCGTCATTAGGAATGGTGATGCGGAACCATACTGTGATAAGGAAAGCAATAGATCCTCCAACGGATCACAAGAGTGACTAAGAACTGGGTAAAGGAAGGGAGACACAAGTAGTAATAGATATGACAATGATGGAATCAGGATATAGATCAAATACAGGGTTAAGTCCTTAAAGAGTGGGAAAAACATAAAGATGACCCAAGGCAGCTTTTAACTTTACAAATAGTACAACTAGACTTATCTTCCATGTAGGTGACATGATCAGATTCCCCAGGTAGAACTGATAAGAGGAGGAGTAAGAAACTCAAAGTAATAGCTGAACTAAAAGTGAACACTGAGACATGAGTATCGAAAAAGATATAGAATTCTATGTTCAAGGAGAACATGCTGCCACTGACTGAGAACTAAAAGAAAACTTCTTCCTTACCTTCCCTGTTAAATTTTAATGAGTCCAGGAAAGTCAACTCGAGTCTCTCTTCATTTTTTGGCAAGCTTGAAGAGAAAAGGGAATAATGCTTGATAGTGTCACTGATTCGTGGATTTTATGAGCCCAAACTAGTACATGCTCACTTGGTGTGGTCATGTTTAGAGAGTCTTAAAACTCCAAAGAATACTCCAAGGGGGTCCTTTTTCATCCAATTTAGTCTCCTGAGGCCGAAAAAGTATAAAACATACCACAGAAGAAATCTCTTAACTTCCATAGAAGAAAAGGTGAACCTTTTTCGTACTTAGTCAGGGAGGTCCGAAAAAGGTTAAATTACCACCTACCCAACATTCCTTCAAGAGAAGCATATAGATTGAGTTTTACGAGTGTGAAGGAAAGCAAGATCACTTGAAAAGATCCATTTGAGTACAAGAAATGGGGCTTACAACAATAAACTCAATGATTTGTTCTTGGTGTTTAACGAGCATGACAAAGACAAAAAGTACACTCAGAATCTTTTTCATGTTTAGGTCCAGAGTACGAAAAAGAGAAAACTAATCTCATACCGAAAGTTCCTTTTTCGTAAATTTAGTCCCTTGGGTCCGAAAAAGTGATAAACCTGTACCTGAGAATACTCTTCTCAATTCCGTAGAAAAGAGAGTGATCCTTTCTCGTATTATTCCACATGGTCTGAGAAAGAGATAACCTACCACCAATATGTATTCCCATTTATATATTCTTAATGAGCTTGAACAGACAATTTTACTCAGCAGTCAAGTCTGTTTTGAGGAGTTAGACCTGGGCCTAAAGAAACTCCATAAGGGCGGGGAGTCCTATAAAGGGATAGCTTGTAAAAAGAGACCAAAATGAGGCTCAATTTGGCATGGAAAAAAGCTAAAAAGATTCCCCTAAACCGATGACAATTGCAGCATGAGTATCAAAAAACAACTAGTATGTTCTAAATGAAGATACTCATGAGAGGAAAGTCCTATCCACAAAAGAACAACGGTAAAAACAAGGAACTATTGGTTAAAGATACCATAGTCCGTGGTCGAAGTGTCAATGCTAGGATCATTATGGATTAGGTATAAATGTAGAATGCATGTGAAATGACCAAAAACCATCCTATATGAGCGAAAAACAACTTAAAGAAGACCATAAACCTGTCACATGGAAGAAAAAAATATGGCATTAGTTAAAAACTATGAACTATAGGGAAAAAACCCACTTTAGAAATAAATTTTCTATAAATAGTTCAAAATATGAATAAAAAACTCACCATTTGATTTTTAACCATAAAAAGACAAGTTTTACCTCTACCTTTGATTGCTCGATGTGGACGATTCGGTGGACCATTCTCAAAACCGCAAGTGTCAGGTAAAACTACACTCCATGCTCTTTCATTTGATCCAAGCAATTGTCAATTTTGATCCCTAAGTCATGTTTTTAAGTTCCCTAAAAGCATGGACACTATGTACGTGGGTATGGTATGTTAATAGTCATGTACATGCATTCTGTACGCATGTTTCCCGAAAGGCAGTCACGTACAGTACGCGACTTGCCTAAAAGACAGTTGCATACAGTACGTGACTTGCCTAAAAGACAGTCATGTATGCTGCATGAGGTAGAAAAATAATGTATAGGGTGAAAAATGTGGAAATTGAACCCAACTCTTAGAACAATTATACTCACAACAATTGCTAATTACACATGCAAATTACTCACAAAGAAGACTGAAAATGGAGCAAAACACTAATCTATATTGAATAAGTGTACAATAGCCAACCCTGTGAAGTCATAGGATGCCACAATAAATAATTACATGAGAGATTCGAATGCATAAGGATGCCATTCGAATTTGGTCAAAATCAGGCTTACTAAATCTAAGCAAATCCCCCATAGGTGCATAAAGCAGTTTCCAAAACTGTCTAGGAGCTCACGAATTGGCAAAATAAATTAGGCAAGCTAATAGGTGATGGAAGGACAACTCATACATGCTTTTCCTAGGAAAAAATGGTGGAGGATGATGAAGACAAAAAACAAGTTAACCTCACCTAGTCAAACTTTCCCAATTGCCTTAAAACTCAGAAAAAGCAGGCAATAAAGCAAAAAAAGCAGACATGCACTAGGGAGGCCAGGAATAAAGCATATTTGATTCCAAGAGGTTTCCCAAGTTCTCCATGACTCAAATTTATCAAGTTTGACCACTATGGATGTGTGGAGGACAACTTGCATAAGGTGGAATATGGAAACTAGGCAAATAAGACAAAAATTGGATTAATTAATGTCTAAGGTAGCTAACTATGGGTTGATTATTCTAACACCCCCCCTTAATCCTGACTTATGAGTAAAATATCAGAAAATTATAGGGCCTAGAAACAAGGCTTAGTCACTCTTTACATACTGCATGTCCATTTAACCAAGGAAAAAAGCAAAAACCCAATGGGAAAAATCCTCCCTTAAACATGGACAGTAAAAAAAAATTGGAAATCTTGTCATCACTCATGCTTCATAGCATGATCAGCAATCCCTAGTAGTGATTTTAGATTGCTGAATGTCTTCTCACAAAAAACTTTGGTGAAGATATCTGCTACTTGTTTTGAAGATGAACAGAAGAGTAGGTGAATGGTGCCATCATGCACAAGCTGTCTGATGTAGTGCATATGGATCTCAATGTGTTTGGTTCTCTGCTTCTGAACTGGATCATTGTAGATTTTAATGGTACTCTTATTATCACAATAGATAGTAGTTGAGTATTCTGATTCGAAGCCACACTCTCCAAGTAACCCCTGCAATCATAAACATTGAGTTGCTGCATTTACAACTCCTCTGTACTCTGCTTCTATAGATGAGAGTACAATGGCACTCTGTTTCTTACTTGAACAAATGATTGGCCCTTCAGCAAGCATGAACACATATCCTGATGTTGAATTTTGATCTATGTTGTCACCTACCCAATCACTGTCAATAAACCCAATCAATTCAAGATCAGATTTAGCTTTGTAGAAGATCCCATGTGTCCTTGTTCCCTGAACAAAGTTAAGGATCCTTTTGGCTGCTCTCCAATGGATCTCATGAGGCTGATATATGTATCTTGAAGCCACACTTACTACATAAGAAATATCAGGTTGAGTATGTGTAAGATACAACAAACATCCAATCAGTTTCCTATATAGTGTATTGTTTACCATAGGTGAAGAATCAGCTTCTTCAAGCTTAACTCCTGAAAGGAAAGGAGTCTTTCTTGGCTTGCAATCCTTCATATTGAATTTGTTCAGAAAATCCAAGGCATAGTTGGACTGATGTACTTTTATTCCTTCTTTGGTTTAAGCAATCGTGAGCCCCAAGAATTGGCTCAATAAGCCCAAATCTGTCATTGAGAAGGCATGGTTCACTGCATCCTTCAAGGAGGCAATTTCATCCTTTGAGCTTCCTGTAATGAGAAGGTCATCAACATAAAAAAAAAATGATCATTAATGAACCATGAATCGGCTTCAAATAGACATTTGGATCTGACTTGCATCGAACAAAATTCAGTGATAGCAGAAAGCTATCAATCTTGGCATACCAAGCCCTGGGGGTTTGCTTAAGCCCATACAATGACTTCTTTAGCCTGCACACAAGAGATGGGTTAGTAGAAAATCCTTGAGGCTGCTGCATGTAAATCTCTTTGGTGAGATCTCCATTCAGGAAAGAACACTTCACATCCATGTGGTGTACCTCCCACTGCTTTGAAGCTGCAATGGCTAAGGCTAGCCTGATGGAGTCCATCTTTGCCACTGGTGCAAAGGTCTCATTGTATTCTATGCCATGTACCTATGCATAGCCCTTGGCTACCAATATGGACTTGTACTTTAGAGGTGAACCATCAGCAGAAAATTTGGTTTTGTACACCCACTTACACTGAACTAGCTTCCTCCCTGGGGGAAGATCAACCAACTCCCAAGTGTTGTTCTTCTGGAGTTAGTTGAACTCTTCTTTCATGGCTGTTTGCCATATTGGATCATTTTCTACATCTTCATATGTCTATGGGTCTGATTCAATCATCAGATGGCATTTCTCTACAAACATAGGATCTTTCATGCATAGAGCACTCTCAAACTGAGATCTAGTCCTCTTAGGATCATTAGGATGTCCAGTTAGTTCTCCAGCTGAATGAATGGTCTTTGCTGCCAATTTTGGTCTTGTAGGACTGTTAGGATCTATAATTAAATCATAATTATCAGACATATCAGAATCATCATGTTCAACTATCTCTTCACTTACATTCAGAGGTTCTGGTGGTGAAGAGGATTCTCCAACTTCCACTATTGCTAGGGGCTCTTCTTGAAACTGAACACACCTTTCAATGAAGGCTTTGTTTGTGCTCAAATTTATCAGCTTGTACCCTTTTGAATCTTCAGAGTACCCAACAAATAGACACTCTTGGATTTGGGGCTGCAAAGCCTTCCTCTTTTCTATTGGAATTCTAGCCCAAGCCCTTGAGCCAAAAATCCTAAAATGGGTCACATCTGGCTTGTGCCCACTCCATGTTTTGAAAGGAGTCATACCATCAAGCTGTTTATGAGGCACCCTAGTATAGATATAGGCTGCATAGTTTATAGCTTCGGCCCAAAACTTTGGTGGTAAAGTCTTAGCCTCCATCATGCAGGTTGCCATCTCTTTCAGTGATCTGTTCTTCCTCTCAGCAACACCATTCTGCTATGGTGTGTAAGGGATAGAATGCTGCATCTGAATACCTTCATCTACACAATATTGAATGAACTTAGACTTGACATACTCACCACCATTGTCAGATCTGAGGACCTTGAGTTTCCTCCCAGACTGGTTTTCAACCAAAGCCTTAAAGACTTTGAAGAGGCCAAAAAATTCAGACTTGTGTTTTAGAAAGTAAACCCAGCAATACCTGGAAAAATCATCTATGAATGTCAATGCATATTTGTCCTAACTCATTGACATATGAGGAAATGGGCCAGAAACATCACTGTGGATCAACTCAAGAGGTACAGAGGTTCTCTCATGGCTAGCTTTCTCAAATTTATGCTCTGGGTGTTTTCCTAGGATGCAACCTTGACAGACTCCTTTGGAAAACTTAATCTTTGGTAACCCTATGACCATTTCTTTTTCACTAATATTAGAAAGATACTTGTAATTTAGGTGGCCAAATATTTCATGCCAAAGCTTGCTTGCCTCATTAGCATGAATCAGAAGAGCAGAGGGGTTTGAGTAGGGTAGGAAGTGTGAGAACATGTATACCTTCGAAGTGTGATTTGAAACTCCTTTTGCAATGACTTTACCACTTGAGATCTCTGTGATCTCAACTTCATCAAGGGAGAATATGAACTTCTTTGGAGACCCTGTGTGGGTCATTTGATACACTGATAAGAGGTTAGAGGAAATACCTGGAACATACAATACATTTTGAACTTACCATGGTCAAGATCAATCCTCCCTTTGCCCAAACTTTCACTGAGAGAGTCATCTCCCAATACAATTGGTGGACCTTTCGACATGTCAAGTGAGGTGAATTCCTCCTTGGTCGAAACCATATGTCTTGAAGCTTCAGAATCAATGATGAAACTAGGTGAGCTTGATGTGCTAGAAACCAATGCATGAACTATCTCTCTGTCTTCTGAATTTGATCCTCCTTCCCTCTTCTTTGAGCTGTCTGGAAGGGAGATGCCATTCTTATCTAGGAGTTGGGTCAGCATGTCTATTTGCTTCTTCATGCAGGAGCTTTCAGAATGATTTCCCTTACTGCAATATGCGCAATTGCTCATTTATCCTTTGTTCTTATTCTTCTGGGGGTTCTTCTTGGAACCTTGAGGCTCCTCTGGAGACTTGTTCTTGTATCTATTTTGCTCAGGTGGATTTTTAGATTTATTCTTGTTTTTTGAATCCACCCTCAAATATCCAGCAACCAGAGCTTCATCTTTTGATGGTTTGATGGTGCCCATCATCACCAATATATCTTGTTCTTGTGTGAGAGATTCCATGAAATCTGCAAGGCTAGGCATTTTCCAGGCTTGAGTTGTCAAATTTGTGGCATAGAAGGTCAAAAAAAACATTGAATAGTCAGGGTCAAGCTTTGAGAGTATGGCCAAAACCAATTTCTCATCCTTCTTTTCAATCCCACGTTGTTTTAGCTGCAAAATAAGTGCTTTGAACTTGGAAAAATAGAGTTGCAGGGATTCAAAGTTATTGGGACTCAGGGAGATCAATTCATTTTCAATTTGATGTCCCCTCATCTCATATT
This sequence comes from Pseudotsuga menziesii, assembly GCA_001517045.1. Lineage (NCBI taxonomy): Eukaryota > Viridiplantae > Streptophyta > Pinopsida > Pinales > Pinaceae > Pseudotsuga > Pseudotsuga menziesii. Next base: position 84,710 of record LPNX011158880.1, on the reverse strand, counting down.
TCTTACCAAAAAGATCAACAAGCTTCTTCCATACTTCATTTGATGATGTTAATCCATCAATATGGAAAAGGAGGTCTCCGGATATGCTCAGACACAGAAGACCATAGGCCTCATCCCTCCTGTTGTGCCATTTAATCTTCTCTACATCTACATTGGGATCTGTTTCTGTTGTCATAGTCACTCTATAGAGGCCTTTCTCTCTCAATAGTATCTCCATCTCTGCTTTCCATTCAAATAATTTAAATGGAGTCAAGATGATCTTCTGAGATTGATCCATAGCTTAGAAATTTGTCCCTTCAGTCAGCAGAATGCTCCTAATCAATGATGTCAAACCTGCAATAACAAATTGGAAGGAGAGAAATTTATCTAAAAAGGCTCTAATACCATGTGGAAATTGAACCCAAGTGTTAGAACAATTACACTCACAACAATTGCCAATTACACATGCAAATTACTCACAAAGAAGACTGAATATGGAGCAGAACACTAATCTGTATTGAATAAGTGTACAATAGCCAACCCTGCGAAGTCATAGGCTACCACAATAAATAATTACATGATATATTTGAATGCATAAGGATGCCATTCGAATTTGGTCAAAAGTAGGCTTACTAAATCTAAGCAAATCCCCCATAGGTGCATAAAGCAGTTTCCAAAACTGTCTAGGAGCTCACGAATTGGCAAAATCAATTAGGCAAGATAATATGTGATGGAAGGACAACTCATACATGCTTTTCTTAGGATAAAATGGTGGAGGATGATGAGGACAAAAAACAAGTTAACTTCACCTAGTCAAACTTTCCCAATTGCCTTAAAACTCAGAAAAAGCAGGCAATAAAGCAGAAAAAGAAGACATGCGCTAGGGAGGCCAGGAATAAAGCATATTTGATTCCAAGAGGTTTCCCAAGCACTCCATGACTCAAATTTAGCAATTTTGACCACTATGGATGTGTGGAGGACAACTTGCTTAAGGTGGAATATGGAAACTAGGCAAATAAGACAAAAATTGGATTAATTAATGTCTAAGGTAGCTAACTATGAGTTGATTATTCTAACAAAAAAAATTCAAATTTTATATGAATATAATAGTTTGCAATTGCTTGTTTATTAGATTCAAATATGGTGCTTGAGTGGAGGGAGCAAGAACATGAAGACATGGACCAAGAAGCTCTTCAAGATGCCCCCACAGTGAATGTTTTACATCAAAGTCGGTTATTAAAGTTTTTATGTGCCTCGCCTATGTGGGAAAATGTCCACCTCTTAGAGTTTTTGATAAACTATTAGCATCATGATCTGGGCATGTTTGACCTTCAAGGTGAGGTTCTAGAGATTACATCAGAGGATGTCTATTTCATTTCTAGTTTATCACGATGGGGAGCTCCGATGAACTTGGAAGGTACCTGTAGAGGCGGTGACCCTCTAAGTATACAGAACTATATCGACATATACTGCGAGCCAGACACTCAAAAGAGGGGTAGCTTCATCCCTATTGTTCGCATTCACAACTTTCCTTTACAGGTATTGACGAGCACTATAATGAGGGTTGCAGGGTCATCATCACTTCACCTTGCAACTCGGAACCAAATGAGACTAGCAGTAGACTGTATGCAGGGAGCCCTATATGACTGGTGCTCAAGAGTGATCCCGATAATGAGAAAACAACTCTCTGACTGCAAAAGAGGAAGGATGAAGAATTTTGGTTATTCTGGCATATTAGTAGCCTTTTTCTTTGAGAGAGTGTCAGGTTTGAGTCCTGCAGTACCATTTCCAGTTAGTTCTCCCCGTTAGCCTAGGATGAGTAGGTGGGGAGATATCTTCCTCCACTAGGGAGGTGGTGGATCAATCCAGAGTATCTATGATGACAACTTCTACTTTTGGTGGGAGCGACAGTTGCTAGCCTTGGAGTAGTTTCCATATGCTGGATTAGATTTCCGAGGTGATACCGACCTCGTCCTCCCTCCAGGAGGAGCATGGGGAGAGTTAGGTAATTTTTATTTTCAAAATTTTAAAATTTTTATGAATTTTAATTATAGAGATATATACATATGTATAAGAGTTCTAATCCTTTTAAAAATGTGAAAATGCAGATATTGGATCAGTCCGCCTTGTTGGGAATCCACGCATGTATGTGCATCGTATTTTGGGAGAGGGCCAGGGCTTGATTAAGGTTCTTGAGGGGAAGCTGGATAGGCTTACCCAGAAATTACCTACCTTACGAATTGAGCACATCCTTGTCATCATGCAGGAGCTAGTGGTTGGTGTACCACCTGTCTAGATACGCCTTCTGAGGCGAGTATCCAGAGAAGTGCTTATGTACATAGATGCTGTTGAGGTTGTTGAAGTTGAGGATTCTAAAGAAGCCCGAGTGTAGGGTGATCGAGGGTACTAGGGTTGTCCAAGTGACCAGGGTGGTCAAGCTTAGACCTAGGAGCATTTGATGGAATTTGATCCATGTTTTGTATATTTTTTTGTATATTATACAGTTATGACTGGATCTACGGATTAGAGACTCGACCTATCTATATGGACATATATTCACACATATATATATTTTGCCAGTTTATTTCAAATTTTTTTAATGTGTACGCTTTATATTTGTATGTAAAATGTGTTAAATGCCAATCCAAGATATAATTAGCATATGCATCAGTTAATGAATTTTGATTTCTTGGAATATGATTAAATGTAATGAACTCAAAATTTATTTCCAATAATCTAACTTGCATAAACTGACATAATAGAATAGGGTTTCCCATCTGATAAGCCCGATTGAGCTGGGAAACCACCAGTTGAGACCATGGATGATTTTAAGGGCGAATTTTATCCCAATGGCGAATTTGAAGGGTTACCCAAAAAAAAATGGGCAAATTTTTATATTAAAATGTTTTTATTTTATTAAGTAAATTCGCCCATTGTTTGTTTTATATATAGTTGCCTCAAGGTAAATCGCATTCATCCTAAAAGAGGGAAAAAATGGAAAATGAATATTAGCCCACGAAAATATTGATTTTTGCCTACATTCGCCTAAATTTTTCCGATTTGCAGGAGATATTTTCCCAAATTCGCCCAATTTTTCTAATTTGCAGGAGATATTTGCCCAGATTCGACCGCTTTTTCCAATTTGCAGGAGATATTTGCCCAAATTCGCTTGATTTTTTTAGATTGGGAGGAGAAATGAAGATGGCTCGCCAAAACAGGAGAAATAAAAATTTGGTATTTCGCTCTATCTGCTTACATTACGTGAAAATGATGGACAAGCTAACAAAGGAACAGATCTCTGAGTTCAAGGAGGCTTTCAATTTGTTTGACAAGGATGGAGATGGCTAGTACTCATAAATCCCCTTCAATTATTTGTCTTTCTCTACATGTTTTCGATCTCTGCATCTTCTGTAAGAATAGGAAGAGATGCAATGTATTTAGCTTATTTGGGTTGTGAAATTTTGATTTTATTTAGTAGGAACATAAACCATAGCTATGGCTTTATGGACCTAGGTGACTGTGGTGGACGCCACTTCAATAATCATGGTGACCACTGCTATAGGTACTAAGATCTTAGACTCCCTGGCCTGGGCTATAAGATTTATTACTTTGGCTTTTATAGACTCATTTCCTCACTCTAATCCTTAGATATCCATACCTAGTGCTGGGGGGAAGGAGTATGTATATGGATCTACGTGCTCGTATTTATGGTCCATCACCGCCTGCTTTACCCTCTACCCACCGGACAATTTGATTTTACCTTTACGATAGGGGAGGGTTCCTTCACTTGTTTTTTATCTATTGGCCAAATTGCTTTATGTGATGACTTGTGTACTTAGATCGGTTGAAATAAATGGCATTTTTTACTACCCATTTTATTAGAA